>SEMN01000112.1:0-92500 GCA_005408345.1 Macquaria australasica
CGAGAAGGAGAACAGGAAGTAAGGTTCCAAGATTAAGTGGACGGGTAGTGAAGGAGATAGTGGGACAAAAGGATGAGTTAGGCTGTACGGTAGAAGTGACCTCATGTATTGTAAGACCAGCCATTTTTTTGTTCCTATGTGATCATTTTTGATCGAGTTAATATTTACATAATTTTCTAGTAGACTCTTATTCAACAATAAACAATGTCAGTGAGCAGTGACATGGGGTTAGGCAAAGGGTTATATTGGAGAAGAAGGAGAGAAAATGAACAGGGAAGAGCGTCAACATGTCTTTTTTTTTTCCTTGCCCTCGCTTACCTTCTGTCATTCCATGTCTCTACTCTGTAGCAGTACCTTGCTTAGCAAGAATTGGCACTTCATTGGCACTAATCAGCCTCTGCACTGACATCATTGATTGTTAACTGTCTACAGGCAGACTGTCTACTTAAGACATACTTATGGGGTGATGGCTTCATACACAATGATATCCAACCACATTATGGGGAAACTTGACACTGGTTTCTCTACCCAACTTACTGATGCACGAAAACCAAGCTTAGCTGGTTAGGAGCCAGGGTTTGGATATGTCTTTGCATTTTGAATGCCTTTCTCACTTCCTGGAGAGCTTGTAGATCATGTCATCGATGATTTTCAATATTCCTCTCATATAAAATGTCATCTGCCCTTGTCTTTCCTCCTGTCTCTTAACTCTGTGTTTCTTTTTTGCTCTCCTTGCAGACATGTTCCAGTACCTTCTATCATTCTCTCAGGGCCACCTGAGTTCTTTGTTGGAGGGAACCTACTCATCCCTGTCCCGCCATGCCCTACCCCATGTTAACCAACTCTTCTCCTCACTCTCCCTCTACCTCCGTGGGGCCAACGTCTCTGTGGAGGTTGCAGTTCACCAGTTTTTTAACAACCTCTTCCCACTCGTCTACACACGGCTCATCAATCCAGGCATTGAAGGCAGCATGATGATGGGCAGTGAAATGGGTGACTGTCTCCGTATGATCAGGCAGGACGTCAACCCCTTTGGGCCTCATCCAGCCGTCATGGCCCAAGAGCTGGCTGGGGCACTGGGAGCTGGGCGACAACTGGGCCTGGCCCTGGAGGAGGGTCTGGAGGTGATGAATGCCACCGAACATGTCAGCCTGAGCAAAGAGTGTGTGAAGGGCCTAGTGAAGATGGTGTACTGCTCCCACTGCAGAGGCTTGACGCTGATCAAGCCCTGCGTGGGCTACTGTCTGAATGTAATGCGAGGCTGCTTGGCCAGCATGTCAGAGCTGGATCAGCCTTGGAGGAGGTATACCATCTTGTTGGAGCAACTAACCCACGCCATGGCTGGGCACCACAGCCTGGAACTAGCCCTGCTGGGGGTTAGGGGGCACGTTAATGAGGCCTTGCTCTATGCACAGCTCCATGGTCCACTTATCACTGCTACGGTAAGTACACACTAGATCAGCAGCTTTAATGGCACATGCAAAAAGCCTTCAAACTTTTTTGTTTAACATCTTTGTTTTATACATATACCTTGGCAATGTTCAATGTATTGATTGGAAAGGTTTTGCAGGCTGCTTGTGGGTTGTGAGCTATTTTTTCCACCAATGCAACAAAGAACCCTACAGACTGAATTAATGTTTGCACAGTGTTGAAACTATTTTAAAAAATTATGTTTATACAAAAAGAAGTTCATTTTTCTCCAAAGAAATGCAGGCTGAGCTGAGGCTAGAGAAGGATTCATTTTCCAAAACGGCAAGGCAGCTAAAAATCACCATTGTTGTTTAGGTTCAGACTGTAGGGGAATATTATAAATTCCTCATTGACTATGATGAGAATGAGAAAAGTCGTGGATAAAATGGGGATTTGGTGCACTTGCATGCTGTGAGTACTACCATATGCCTTATGTTAAATGCGGTTTTAAGTTGGATGTTCACAACACGAAGACAGTTTCGTGAACAACTGCCAGACTGAATACTGCAGTTAAATCTACAGTGGAAATTGCTTTTGTTTAACAATTTATCTTGGATTTGTATTCTTATGTTCACAGCACAGTGGACTATACTATATACAAAACATCCATTTAGAGTTGGCAATTGTGTTTAATTTTTCACTTTTAAAAAAAGTACTGTGGCTGTAAAACTAGCAATCAAATCTCTGTAATAGTTCTCATCTTACACACATCCCTGCATACAAAGTAATATATACATCATATGTGATACACTGAGTTCTGTTTGTTTGCATGTCTGTAATTTTCTTTATTTGAGATATCATCTAAAGTCAGTTTTGTCAGTGAATACAGTACACTGTGATCCGTATCTTCACATTTTAAACACTTCTCGACTTTTACCAAAATTAAAAGGTGGAGGCATGCGTGTCGGTGTAAGGTAGGTGTGAGGTGTAAGGTGTGAGTCATACACCAAGGAGCAGAAGGTGATTAGAAGAGATTTATGTACATCATCAAGGGGAACTAACTAAATTCTCACTGGCATGTCAGTCCCCATTGCATCTCCCTCTCCCCTCTAATTTTCAGGCCTGGTTGTCGACACAGTGCATGTGTATTCAGAGTTTTTTAATTAATCTATAAGAGCACTTATAAATGTGTGTCCCCTAGACATGAGCTGGAGAGTTCTGGACATCATGCTTCCACTACCTTAGTGGCCCCCTTTAGGTGGCTGGACTTGACTTCCCCGACTTGTGGGAATAGTCTGTGTTATTTCTGTTTATTCTCCCAGTCTGTGTCTCTCTTATCCTGATCCCTACCTCTCTCCATCTCATCAGTTGGCCATGACGGGTTACAGATATGAGTTTTTATGATTCCTATCCTATCAACACCTTGAGTTACTCACAATAGCTTTGTGTGATATGAGCTGTGTGAATATGGGACCAGAGAAAGGAAGAACAATGCTTCAAAGGTTGACAGGGTTATGTAGGGTGCAGTTGTTCCCTAATATCTTTAATGGGACCACTTGTGGACAAGTCTAGACTGGAACTGTTCCCAGAACTGGACTGGAACTGTAAGACGACACTATAGAAGCCATAATATGCAAGCTGTTAGTGGATTAAACTTCAACTTGGCTATGTTTGTTTGACTTAATGTACAGCTGCAGTCTTCCAATGAACTATTGTCAATTATTCTCACAGAGTAGTGATTACTATGGTGACTTAGTAAAGAAAAAGTGTGCTGGCCAGGTTTACTTAAAGGACCATACCAGTTGGTTCAGCATGTTTTAGCCCATTAACAATTTACTGAGTTACCACAAGGTGTATTTCTGTTCTTTTGGCAGAGGCTAGCTGCCTCCCCCCACCTACACTCCTGCAGAAAGCTAACAGGTCCGAACCCATCTCTCCACTGAACACACAGAGACAATATTGATATCATCCCTCCACCCAACTGGCAAGCAAACAAGCAACCCCCCCAAAATGTCAAAGTAACAGAGCATTACTTGGATTACTAACTGTAATGTAATTACTGAATTTCAAAAGTAATCTCAGTACTGTACTGTGCTGTAATGCTAGTCTGCTAACTCTGACTGTACATTACTGCCAGACATCTTCAAAAACATACTGTATCTTAGCTTTTGAAGTATTTTGCCAAAATTTTATGTTTTTCAGAATCAAATATTCAGGTGATACTTCCGCTGTAAAATTTAGTGTGTTGTTGACTAACATGCATGTCCGCATTCAGAACCTATGGCCATTCAATTATGTTTGTAATATGTTTTATCTTTTCTCCTGGCATGGTTGCTCACTTCATTACTTTGTAATGACAGATTACAATGCAGCTCCATTACTATTATTTTTGTTTGTCCTGTGGGTTTAGTTTTCTGACATCATAGTTTGTGACTGCAAGCCAAATCTCTAGTCTTCGTTATCACAGCTTCACTTTAGCACGTTAAGGCACTATGGAGACAAATTTCCCAAAAAATTCACTCATTTCCTACATAAAAATGCAGCGATCAGCATGCAACAATGAAATAACATTGACAAAGAATATTCATGACAAGGTGTTCACTGTGACAGATTATCTTTGTCAAGCAAGTTTCAATACAAGTAAAGTTTCACAGTGTACCAGAATGAACAGAAACGAATGGCCACCTTGAAGGTGGAAAAACACATTTAACATCTATAGCAATTCTAGTGGAAAATGGTTGGCAGTAACATAAAATGTAAGTCATTTGTAGTTAATGGGCTTAAACATGCGAAACCACTGGTATGGTCCTTTTTAAAGCTGTGAAGGAACATCAGTGAATGATTCTACATTAAACACTCGCATTAAACACACACATCCCAGTGCATAGACACTTACTGTATACACACATGCATGCGCAGACGGAGGAGGGTTGGTTGCCAGGCTTAAAGACTGACCTAATACAACTATGCAGAGAGAGACCCAACTTGTATTTCGTGTGTGTGTTTATATGTGTGTGTATATGCCTGCTTGGTATTCATGGGGTGGCAGGCAAGCCTGGAGCAGGGAGTCGAGCACGGGGACAAGTGGGACAGAATTGAAAGGGTTCCAGCTAGGCCATACAAACTAGACCCAGCCAGCTGGAAAAAAGGGCCAAGAGAATTGTTGCTGATAAAGGAGGTGGCCCCCGGTCGGACACTGGTGGCTCCCGTTTTCTGCGCTCTCATTGCTTCACGCAGGCATTCACCCAGGCTAGAGTGCAAACATGATCAGCTAAGTCTACTCATTCACATATGCTCGTGTGTCTGTGAGCATACACTTACCCACACACAGAATAACACACAGTTCTATTGCCATGTATTACCTAGAACCCATGGCCTTTTTAAATCACAGTATGTTTTTATAAAGCCACAGTGGCCTGTCAAGGAAAACTGTTAAGTCTCCAGTGCACAACTACTGTGTCAGCGTAGCCACCTTCACCCTTACACCTCCTTATACCCCCCTCCCAGGCGAACACCCAATTTTAAACACCTATTTTATTATTTTATTATATATTATCCTTACTATCTTACTGCAAAGCAAATAAAGTGCAAATACCTTGCTTCACCTACTGTTGATTTTTATAACTTGTGCTCTATGTGTGAAGTCAAGCACAAAGAAGTAACTCTGTTTTTTGCCGAGTCAGAATATTATATGGAGTTGTTATTAAAGGAATTATTGTGACTGTGTGGTTTTACACTGGGATGTTATCCCAAACCATTTTGTGGTTGCTCTCTTTCTCACTTAGAGGGCTGCAGACTACACAGAGTCTGCACTATATGTTGCAATACGTTATAGGGTAGGACCTGGGTCATAACACAAATACTGTACATACGCACACACATCACCACGCCGTGTGCAGGTATCAGGTTTTTAGAAGTCCTGTAAGGAGCCTAGATGTGCGGCCCACCCTGTGACAATACTAGCAGCGCACGTAAGACTGAAAGGCTGCTATTGATAGTTATGTGGCGGAGCAGAAGGATAGCTTCTGTTTTAACACATTCCTGCTCTTATTGAGATGAAGCGTGAGCGTGGGTCAAAGGGAAGTGGTTATGGTTATGGATATTGGTGGAGCCTGGGGCTGGATTATGTCGAGTAGACACAATTAGGAGAAAGTTGGAAAATAGCCAGTAAAAGTGGCTACTCTTATTGGGCCCCAGTGGAAATGGTAGCTCCAATGTTTAGTGAGGTTTTCTCCCTCTGAATGCTGCCCTGTTGAATTCATCTTAGAGTTTCTCCCTCCACAGTCAACTGTGCTTGAGAGGCCACAGGCTGCTGTTTATTGACATGGCCAGACAAATGATATGGCTCATATGACCTAGAGGGGAACATTATATCTTGTACTAAAGATGAGTAGATTCTAGGATAAATCATGTAAGCATGTATACTCACACCTTCATTCATTCACTCACTCATTCATTCACTCACTCAGTTGCTCACTGAGAGCTTTATAGTCTGCTTATGAGAAAATAGTACCAGTCCAGATTAGAGCAGTTTATATGCAGGTCTACCTTATCCGCTTGTTGGTTTTACCCCAGCTTCTCATTACAGTCTTATGGAGGAATGATAATAGCAGCCTGGGCCTTTAGATAATGGAAACAAGGGCCAGTGGGATGACTGGAAGGTTTCCATTCACCATGGCTGCACCTCAGCAGACTGCAGTGGCTTTTTCTTTTACTCTATCCCACAATAAAATAAAGTAATATCATTGGTGTAAAAACAAACGTTGTTGTTATCACAGTTTCGTATTCTACTTTCCCTGTCCAGTTTTCTGCAACCCTGTATTTTCATGGTTTCAGCATAGGATTGGGCAATATGATGATACCGTATGTACCATCAGATATTTTGCCATACTGTTAATACTGTGGAATGTATCAGGCCATTGTGGGCAAAGTAGCAAATCAATGAGCAGATCAGTTTGTACGGCAATATTGGATTTTTATGTATATATATATATATATATATATATATTTATATATATATATATGTTTGTGTGTGTGTGTGTTTCCCTTTAAATACCTTTATATACAATTCAAGGACATTGCATTTCTACAGGTCACTTTGATATTGTACCACTGTGATGATAATGTAATTTGTACTGTATGTGTAATTAAATTTACATTTTAGATTTTGTACTTTATGTAATGGGGCAGGTTGGAAAAAAGAGTTATGCAAAATATCTACTATATTTAAAATAATGTAATATAATGTTACTTGCACTGTCACTATCAAATATAAACAAAAGAATAATAACTAAGCGTGCAGGTAAGAAAAGAAAGACAGGAAGTTTTTTAAACTTTTTGAGATACACTCTGACATCAGCTGCTGAGAACACCTCTGGAGGTCACCTTATATAAAAGGATTAGCTACACAGGCTCTGGCCTTTATGTATGGTTTCTTTATCTAATATTTGAGACTGTTAGCAGAATTGTAGCTGACGCAAAATGCGCTCATGGCCGATCTATACGCTTAACCCATCTTTTTAAGTTGTATGCGCCTTTGGCTCTCTGTCTAACCCTCAAGCTGACTGACTGACTTACTCAGCAGTCCATTAGCTAATGATGGTGGGTGCAGCCTCTCTTCTCCTCAGCCACCCTCACATATATTTCCCCTCCCCTATATCTCTCCTCTTCCCTTTTATCATGTTTGCCTTGCTGCTGATAATATGCCGCAGCCCTCAACACCACAGAAAAATCCAGCATTTCTTCTACTCTGTAGAAAAAATGCAGTCATAACAGTGAGCAATTGCTATATGATTGATTGCTTGGCCATTAAATTTGAATCTGAACATAAAGCAGTGGTCCTTAGTATATTATTTTTCTCTGTGACCCATGACTTGGATTGGTGGAATCATATAATTTCTGAAATCATGTAATTTCTCAGATATGTAGTTGATTATAAGCTGATGAAATGTTCACGGAAGGGAGACTAAATGATGTGGGGCTTTCCCTTAGAGCCTGAGGTCTGCTGCTCACATGGACTGTTTCACACAGAATAAGAAATGACAGCAGAGAGGGAGAGATGACAAGAAAAAGAAAGAAGGTTGTCAGGCGCAAAAATATGTTGATGTAGGCGTTTACGAGACTAATAAATATCAACAGCAAAGCTCGTATCCATAGGTCTTTGCTGCACTAGTCACAGTCTGTCACTGGAGCAATCAGTCTTTGACGTCAATTTGTTTTGGTCAATAAATTTAAAGTGTGACAGAGAAATATGCTGTGACATGACGCAGAGTTTGTGCCTCCACCTTGTCCATTATCCAGTAAATCAGGATACCTCATGTAATATTGCTTCTGTCCACGATAAACTGTTTCAATATCACACTGCAGCTTTTTCATAAAAAGGATTGCTGATCAAGTCATTTTTGACTATTTGGTTCTAAATAATTGCTGCCTCTAGATTAAATGCGGTGAACCACTGTAGATATCACCACAGCATAATATCCCAGCAAAACATACCACCTTTGGGCTTTCTCACTGTGGTTTCTCAATCCATTGCATCAGCACTCCTGGTCACCTGCCCCCCCCCCTTAAATACGCCCTGCCATCCCTGTTTGTGTCTTTATACTCCCGACAGCCTCACCTAATGCCTGGGTGCTCACTGGCCTGGCGTTTGAGCACCTTTAAACTTGAGCTAGCTGGCATGATAATATCATGCAGCTGCTGCTGTGACGTTAATATGAATGCCTACTGCATCTGTGTTATGATTTTAGTGGTAATTGCTGGTTCATTGGAAGGCTTCAAATGGACACATGGACTCTCAAAGTTTCTATCCACAAGCTTTTTTTCTTTGCTTGTGCGCACGTATGTTCCACCATATCGCAGACACAGACGAGATGAACTCACTTGACCTTTCTTTGTCTCTTTTTCCTGCTCCCTTTCCTCCATCTCTGCGGTGTACCACCACTTGAATCCTCGGAGACATCTTCCCACATTTTGTGTCTGTAATTCTCGTAAATTTGTTTACAAAGATGGACAAATGTTGTCAACAAACTCCAAAGTAACACCCACATTTACAAGGAAAAAAACGAGAGCCCCTCATTTTTAGATCATCTGTGAGTGATTTAATCAGGGTAAACAAGCCTCAGTGTGGAGAGAGAAACTCAGTGTTCTCCTTACTGATTGGAATCTCAAGGACTTCTTGCTGTGATATACGAGGGACTGAGTCTCTCTTTAATTAGCGCTGACATCATTCAGATAAGAGAGAAAGAAAAAGACGAGGAGGGGAGGGGGCTGATTGACAGAGACTGCAGAGTGAAGACTAAAGAGAAAGATGGAGACAAAGTGATCTAGAAAGAATGAAGAGAGACCTAAAACGATGGCAATGAAGAGTTGGCCGGGACAGAGAGAAAAGAAGGCACGGGGAGAAGAGTCATGTTGTAAATCATCTATACTCTCTCACTCAAGGCTTTCTGGGAGAGGCCAAGTGGAAAGCTGTCACAATTAGCCTACAAGTGGTTCAGGGGCTGTTATACATATATATGTGTATGCTGAATGTTTTTACGATGAAAGACTATTTTAGCTTTTGGCTAACACATTACTATCTCCACAAAACATAATGCTGAGGACACATCCAAACCCATAAACTGATGATGTTTGCTTTCTTTTGTATTCAGTTATTAATTAATTGATTATGAATTTTCTTTTTACAGTTCAGATGACACACACATCTGTCTTTGATGCAGTTTTTCTGGAATTGACGCCTGCTCTCATAGTCACCGCTTTAATCTTTCCTGACCAAAAAACCCTTCACACTTCACACACATGAGAAGGATGGTCAGTTGTTTACAGCATCAGTTTAACATTATCAGATAACAATTACTAGTCGTATCAACAAGTCTACCGGCCTTTTAATCAGACAAGCTCATCCTGCCATCAGCCATTACTGATTATATGGATTTTCCCATCTTCATAAGATACTTGTGATGGCATCTGTTACCTTGTGCATCATGTACTGTATAATCTCAGTGCTAGACATAAGAATTTCTGACTAAACTTACTCTTACAGACTTAAGTCAGAATTAGTTCCAGCAAAAGGATGCCGCTTTTAGTAAAGTATATTAGAAATATATTTACTTAAGTGAGTTAGTGATCAACAGTTCCATAAAAATGTAGAATGAGGCTGGAAGAGAGACTTTATTCTCCATGTAAGGTTAATAAGAGACATATCTCCCCTAGAGAGAAGTTCTGGGAATGATAAAGGCGTCAGCCGAAACATTGCTCTTAACTTGAATGAGTGCATGAAAAAAGTAAATCCTACTGTAGACAGACACCGTTTGAGTAGGTCTGGTCACCCATCTCTTTTTGTACCATCCTTGAGTCGCACAAATGGTGCTTTCTGTCTGTCACTCAAGACTAGGTAGTTCACTATCATCAACAGGTCTCTAATCACAGAGAACAGTCTATACCCATACGTCATAAATTAAATTCATCATAAATCTTAACCAGCAAGCAACATTTCATCCTCAGACATGTAGCTATATACAAGAAATGCATCTGTTTATTTGTGTATTTTAATGTATGTAAATAACTGGCTCTACACACAACAATCTTCATCATTTACAGTGTAACCCTCTCATTGTAGATAATCAGCATTTGATAGAATCTCTGCCTGCTCCACCCAGAGCCACTTTAGATCCTCTTTGGAAACTCGGGCATGTTGTTTTTTTGGCAGTAGACTCTACATTTACCTTGCTGTCTATTCTGTTGCCGTCCTAGTCCTGGGTTGACCGCTGTTTGAGGCCATAATGGTCTGATTAAACTCAACACCTTAAAGCCTACATCTGTCTCTTTGTGTGGTTAAACGTAAAACACAGCCTAACAGTGTTGTTGAGGGAGGGGAGAGACTTCCTTATTCCCCTAACCCACCACCCCCCAGATTTTCCCAGATGGTCCAGGGTTTGAACTGGCAACTTTCCAGTCTCAGGATTGCTTCCTTAACCTCAAGGCCTGCTAGTCCTGCGAAATTCAAGTAGTCACCTTAAAGCGTAAATAAAGGGGTGGATCCTTGCTATACATACTGTATATACTGTTATGGTTGTTCTTGGATGGCAGTATATTGTGATAACAAACGCTTGGTATCCAGTGTTGATCCTCATTAAGTCATGTAATCGTGTCCGTTTTTTGGTCATTTGGATGGGACAAAAGCAGATAAGCCTGAAAGACTGCTTGCCTTATAAAGTGTATTGCACCTGAAACAGTAGGTCCAAGGTTGTTGATGATTTATCTTATTTTAACTTAATGAAAAATGCACTCTGTGAAAATAGAAATGGAATCCCTTCTCGTGCACAAGTAGCGGGCCCTCCCTTTCTATTTTTGATGTGTTGCAATTAGAGATGGAAATTGTTACTTGTTTAAACACAATTATCGTGATGCTGGATGGCAAAAACTCAAGTCATTTGAAAGAAAATTGATGCCTTGGGTTTTCTTTGGAGAAAACATCACAAACAACCACGTTGCCAAAGTAACAAGGATCTTCCTGTGCGGTTGAATAGAGAGCCCACAGTCTGTGAAGCAGTGGCCTGGCGTTCTCTTTGCGTTCCTGCTACTTAGCTACTGACCGCATTTTTTCTTCTGCTTTATTTCTTCTTTAGTTAGTGACCGCAATGAAGTAAAAAAACCAAAAAAAAACCTAATAGAGCTAATAGAGCTAGCGTTTGCTCTCACTAGCTTGTTTTTTTTTCAGTTTGGTAGTTGGTTACTGTACATAATTCTCATTGAAACATTCATTTTGAATGAAATTCCCATTTAAAAGGTGGTCCAACATGGTGCTGAACAGGCTCCTGTCTTTCTGGTATCTCTTCTTCTCTGACTCTGTCAGTACATCAAGTATCTAAACCCAAAGAGAAGGAGAGCACTGTTGCCTGTTTTAATTTTTGTATTTGAGAGCAGTATGTTAAACTGTCACTTACAGGAACATGTGATTTCATTACTTAATTTGTACTGGTTAGTGAATATTTGATGAGAAAAAATAGTTCAAGAGTGTCAAATATCTTGAGATGACAGTGCTTGTGGTTTTGATAATGGATGTAGGCAGCAGTCCCAAGATCCTCATACACTTGCACTTACACAAATGTACGCCACAGAGACAGTGCAAAGAAGCTTAAAGTGAATTCCTGCGATTAATTTCAAATAGTACAACCAATGGCACAGAACCAGTGGTTTGTAGTTCTATGAGCTGATATTCCATTTAGACATCATGATACATAACTGTGATAAATGTATACAATCCCTAAGGCTTGGTTGAAAAGTGGATATTGTTTTACCTGGGTCAGGAACGGTTAACATAACATAATCCCAGTTCAGGACTGTTTTTTTTATTTCAATACACTTGGCCAACTCCTATAGAGGAAAGATCTGTGTATCTTTGATGCGAATGGTAAGAATTACTGAGCTCTACTAGAAAGTGTATTTAGCTGTTGTTCACTTTGGCAGAGTTGACAAATATAATACTGTTCCTAGAGTTAAACAGCCAGTAGCATTAGGCAACCAGACTGTGTGTGTGTGTGTGTGTATGTCATTTAGCACACAAACTATGGAAAAGTGGAGGAGGGGGGTCTTCACTGACCGAACAAGCCCTCTTCATCCCACAATGCAATGCACTTGGGGTGAGAGGGGGTTGAGAAAGTTCCCTTGGCTTTACTGGGTAATCCCTTGATAAATAAACTGGGAAGACAAGACCACCGCTGCTATCTGTAAGCCAATACTCCCCTAGAGGAGGGATGGCCCTGGGCTTGGCTAGCTTGGAGCTGATTCTCTTGCTGCGCTCTTCTTACACTCGCTTGCCTCAGGATGATATGTGCATTAGGCACAGATATACACACATACACACATCAATTTTGAGTTAAACACTTTGAAACAGATCCAGGTAAACACCTTTGTAAGGTAAACAAATTATTTAGTTTACGTGGACTAATGTCTATTCTCTTGATGTGCAAAACAGTAAACCCAAACCAGTAAAACACATGTAGTTGTAAAAATGCTGATCCATCCTGCCTTCAGCAGTAGAAATCAAATTTCATTGGCTAGCTCAAATGCACATAGAATACATGCCTTGTGTTTCCCTAAAGTCTGCCCATGTGGATAACCTGCATCCCACCAATCTGTCCCCTCCGTCAGTCTCTGTCCTCAGGCAATCATATAAGGAATGCTCCACAAAATAGCTGAAATTGTGAAGGTATAACAAGGACAAACAGGTGTTCACACACACACACACACACACACACACGCACACACACACACACACACACACACACACACACTTACACATACAAAACCAAGTCTCATGTTGTGCCCAAGTGGGATTTTCATTCTCACGCCATCATCAGGTCAGGAGATAATTGATTTATGGCCGTGTTCTAGCCCATGTCATTATTCAACCTGTCGTCTGATTGGCCCTCAGGATTATGTGGTCATAAGATCCAGCCTATAAGAGCATGTCTCCATTTCTCAAGAGGATCCATAACGAGGATTCTGTTTATTTTCCCTACGATGACTTTGTGTTCTGTTTACACTGTTGTATGCTTAGTTAGGCATAAGAATGATTTGTGTCCGCGATTTTGTTTTGAAATGCGGACCTTTCTCCAACCTCTTCTTGCCTCTTCAAAAGTAGTGCATATTTGAACCTCTTCTCTGCGGTTTGCTAGTAAAAATAATGGGGTAATGCAAACAGAACTGTGAGTGACCTCCTCTTGATGTTCGGATTTTACACAGATGTTTACATTTTTGTCTCGGAGAATAGCTAAGTGTCACACAAAGGCAGGTGAGGAATGGCACTGGATTTAAAACTTCAGTCTGCCTCTTTGAAAAGTTCACAATGACAGGATTAGATCCTGTTTTAATCCTCCATTTATCACCACTGCGAAGAAATGATAACCTGTAGCTCTGACCTTTTTTGGTTGTTTTTCATGTGCTGAATTTAATTAATCACCTTTGGTTTCATGAAATGTATTTAAAATGTAATGTTAAACTTTTGGGAGGTACAAGGCTGCCTGTCAGTAGCAATAAACAAACATTTACAGCCCAGTACTTATTTTCCTGCTTTTTTACACTACTGGCATTATAGTATAAAAATGCCCCAATGGATTATTGATATTTGAAATACATTTTTTTCTTTTTACATGTATTTAACCAGGATGGTATTTTGAGAGTCCTGTCCCAAGTGCCAGAATGAAGTGAAATAAGAAAAAAGAGGATACATAATTAAAGAAATACATTATAAACACACCATTTCCTTAACAAAAAAACAGTAACTATTGTTACTGACCTGTCTTGGCTCTGCTCAGCCCTTTGCACAGTCTGCCAGCTTCACCACTTTCATACAAACACACACACACTCTCTCTTTCACACGCACAGTACTGTAGACCTCCCAAACACTGTAGTCTGGACATTATGTCATGACTCATGGGACGGTATGATGTCTGAAATATGTGTTTTGAATCTCTGGAATTTAATAGAAATGTATTTTGTTCTAAATAAGGAAGAAGCATATGGTTCACTTCAACCACACTTCTGCCATATTGGCTAAGTACTTCAAGTATTTATACATTTAGTTTATAAACAGGTTTAAGCAAGTTTGCATGATAAAATGAATCAGCCTTGACATTTATAGCTTTACCGCTTCTTGGAATTAGCAGTGTCTTACTGGGTAATTTTATTTGTTGCTACAAACACTAGTGTACTTGCCAGTGTTGATAGTGCTAGACCGAGCTCCAGCCCAATAATCAAAATATAAACTTCACTGTAAATTTTAGAATATCCTTGTTTGCCATTACCCTTGCTCAGATACTCTAATTTGGCGAATTTGTTTCATAAAACATTCCGTTTTTACAGGTTTGAAATTTACAAGTGTTCTAATAAATTTCCGAACACATCATGTTGTGCAGACGGTATGCAAATGAATTTAACAGTAATTGTCCGCAGAAGTATTGCAGCACATGCAAAGAGCATTTGGCTTAGTGTGTTGAAAGGCTACATGGCCAAAGCAGTTGTTATGTTCTATCTTTTATCACAATGTAATGCGTGTGTGTGTGTGTGTGTGTGTGTGTGACATGTTTGCATGTGTGTGTGGCTATGTGCATGTGTGGCTGTGAGCTGCTCTACCACATGTGAGCATGTTTTATTGGTCTAGAGGGAGTTAAGGTTAATGCAATAAAACAACCTTCCCCGTGCCCAGCGTCTGCCTTAAGATAGGATTTAAGACCAGAATGTAGCTAAGCTAGAGTAGGAGAGGAAGGCCAGAGTGAAGAGTGAAGTGCAAACAGTGCAATGAAGATGAAAAAATGTTCAGGTAGTTAGTTATGCTGTTAGAAAGCTTCTCTTGGATTCCTGAGCCATTGACAATCCCACTGCTCAGGAATTAGCTGTTATGTGAAAACTTTATATATCTGCCTCACCCCAGAGGGATAGTGTATTTTTAGCAGGCTGGCAAGACACATTTTGTGACCATTAACACATATTTCAGCTGCTTCCAGACTTACTTATCCAAACTCTTCCCAGCATGTGGACACACCCCTTCAACCAACCATTTGAACACAGATGCTTGCCGGTTCTTTCCCAAGTGAAGTTTATGTATTTGTTTGTGCATTCCGTTGTTTTGGGCCCCTCAGAGGCCATCCGAAACACATTTCTGTGGCAGTGTGTCTAACAGTATAAGAAAAGTGGCACAATTGCTTTGTTGTTTTTACTAGGAGGGATGTCCAGAGCAGATCCGCAGGATTAGTATCAGAGTTGATCACTGTATTGTTTGATAGATTGGTATCAGCTGTATGAAGTCCGACCAATTTCTCATCCTTTGTTTACTGTAACTCTTTGTACTCTGGATGTCAAAACTCCCCACTGTGTGCCTACACAACACTTGAACATTGCACTCTTTCAAATAGACTTCATTGAGCCCTAATTCAAATTTGATAAAAGTAAAGTAAATGGTCAGTCAAGGAAGCAATATGATCATCCATCTGTTCTGGGAAAAGTCTAGGTGTGCTTTAGACTGAGGAGGCAACCCTCCTTCAATGAAGTCGAACTGAATCATTCTCCCTGCCTGTTACTGTAAGGCTCCCTTTTCTAAATCAGTAATAAATGCATAGTGCTGCTAAATATTACGTAGTCCTGTTGGACGCCCTTACACAGTAAAATGACTCATCCCTCTAGACAAAGCAGTGTATATACATTGATCACTATAAGGAGTTTCTCAGTCCAGCATGCAAGAGCCATTACACTCTGTCTCTCTGGCTAATTGAGGACCACTTAATAACACTGGCCAGAGGCTTTTAAGCCAATGAGATGTCATTGATTTTACCTCATGCTTTGTAGCACACGCCCCTTTATTCTCATGACCCCGCTGTCTCCTCCTCTCCGCTGCTGGCTTTAATAGCCCACTGGAGATACTCGCCATCATTGCCAACTGTGCACACGTGCGTTCACCTCCATGAGGTAGTGGAATGTTCTACATTAACTGTCAACCCTCCTGGCAATAACTCACTCATCGCGCCATTTTCTGTCATCACATCCCTCACTTCACGCCCACCGTTTTCCCATGTTGTCCGTTACTCTGATATTCTCTGTTCCATAATTCTTTTCACCTCTCTTCACCCTGCAATCATTCAACTGAAATGTAGGCATTCCTCATTTGATATTTATGGCATCACTCTGAAAAAAGTATTCACTTTGAATAACTTATTTGCGTGTGTATGCTTTCAACTGTGCAGGTGTCAATTGGAGGTTTATGGAAGTCACCCTGCAGCTCCACCCGTGTTGTTATTTGTTTTCCTAGCTTAACAGGGGTGTGTGTGTGTGTGTGTTTGCTCTTTCTTCCCCACAGGTGGACAAGGTGTGTGGCCTGTCTACTGGGGAACCTACAGGCATGCAGCCTACTAGCCCAGAGGTCACAACCTCTACTGTGACCTCATCTTCTCCTCTTCCATCTGCTGCCCCCTCCCAACCTCTACCGGAGCAGTGGCTGGGGCAGTTAGCCCACTTGAAGAGGTAAGACAAAGCAATGAACTGAACTGTGAACTGTAAAGTTAACTACTGCCTTTTGTAAATCAAAATGCCTCTTTTATTTCTGGCAAATATTCTGCTGCAGCATCAGCTTTTTTTGCTTGTCAATTAGTTTTACTGCTATATGCTCAGCAAGATGGAAAGTAAATTTTAATTGAATGAAAACTGGTCAGGTCTGTATGACATAGCGTGAGGGGTTGGCCAATGTCTATTCACAGCTGCCATCACTTCTCTCTTTCTTCATATGGTTAGTTAGACACAACACACACCCACACACACATAGTAAATGTAGAGCCTGGCACTAAAGTCCATGCCCTCCACCTGGCCTCTGAGGCAGCCATCCCATGCCCACAGCAGCTGGCAGCGATGTGCCAGGAGAGGGGAGTGTGGGTAAGATTAATCTTGACAGCCAACCATTTCCTGTTTACCCAGACGGCCATACCACCAACTCTGCACACCAGCCGGCCTCAGCTTAAATAGCACCACGCACAGAAACACACACAGAAACACACACTCGCAGCGTTGCCTGTCTGACCTCATCCCAAACCATGAATCATTGCACTGATGCCAGCCTAGCTGACAGGTCTGGCCTGGCACTGCCACCGCCATTCATGGCAACACAATCCAGCTCCCTGCCTGCCGCCAATCCTGACCAGAGCACATGTGAGCGCGGACCACTTCAGAGACATGGCAGCACCCACTGAAGTAAAGGGAGAATAGTCAACTGCTGAAAAATATGAAACATGATAGAGTAAAGCAACATTTATGTTTTGTTTTAATGGGAAAAAGTATGAATTGAGAAGCTCAGCAGAACTTTCTTTGGTTTTCCTGTGAATATTTAACTATTTGCACATGTGCAGATATTTGCTTGCTTGTTTGTTTTCTGACTTAACATATACATTACATACCAGTATCTGTTTTAATTGTGGTGTGGTGTGGGGAGAAAGGGTTATTGAGTCATGCGTGGTGTGGCCAGTCTCTGCATGTGCATGATTAATCACTCTCTTCCAGGTTCAACTGACTGTCTTTTCTCCCTCCTCCCCCACGTGTCTTGTCATGTCATCCTTTTGTTTCTTTTTTTCTTTCTCTCACCCCCCCATATCCCTGCATCTTCCTTGCTTGCAATCTCCCCTGGACTCCAACTCCCATCATTCCCAGCTCGTTCCCCCTGAAACCCTCCAAGAACAATAAACATAGTCTGAGAACGCTCTCTAGGTAAGCATGAATCCAAGCCTCTTATGTCTCTCAATTTATCACACACATTATCTAGCAATGACAGCTCATATTGTGACTGGTATAGATATCTGGGACATTTCATTTACAGTTGATTATCTTTGTCTTTTGAGTGACTGATGCATTTTTTTACGTCTTACAAAACCATCCATATTCTTATCGTCTGTTGTTCTTGAACAGCGATTCCCCACTCTGACTGACTCAGCACATAACCTCTCATGACCCCCGCTGTTTTTGCTCTGCCTCATGTGTGGCAACAATCTGTGTCCGATCAAAATATTATGCCATTGTTTTGCTCAAGATGACAGTGTCTATATCGATGACATGTGTTAGCAGATCTAGTGAAGCAAGCACTTTACCGCACAGCATAATTGAGAAAAATGTGCTGACTCAGTGAAATGGTCACATTCAAAGCCACTATTTTTTTGCCACCATCCATATCATCACGTGTATCTATCACATGCATGCACTGTTGACTGGAATGCAGATACTGTTTGTTGTTGGTGGTATGGTACCAAAGTATTGAGAAGAGTATCCTCCAACCACACAAAGAATGTAGCCACAATCACACAATGCATTCCAATTAAAATGTTTTCTAACATGGCTAGTGATTTCGAAAGATAAGCAGTATGTATTAAAATCGCTCAATGCACTTTCCCCATGTGTCTGTTTTTCTTTAGGGAGTTCTTGATGTACCTGCAGCGCTACAAGTCTTTCTTTGCAGCGTTGCCAGAGATGCTGTGTGAAGGGGAGAATGTAATGGACGACTCTATGTGCTGGAGCGGAGATGGAGTGGTGGAGAGGTAAGATAAACTATTCACTATAAACTCTAAAAGGCTTGAGATTGTGGAAAGTAAATCACATTACTGATGTTACTTTCTGATCAGAAATACACATCAAAATCAAACCAGATTTCCCTGCAAATCTGATTTTTGTTTTTGTTTTGCTGAACACTGCCATCTACTATAATGCTGTTTTGGGTTTTAGAACTAAAAATGTGAGATTTTCAATATCGTCCCCTTCAGCTGACCTCTTATTGACTAATACGCCCAAAGTCCATTGTTCTTTTTTATATTTAATAAGAGCAGCGGACATTGATTAATTTTGGTATTTAGACTTGACTTGACTGCTGCGAGAACAGTTTGTTCCTCATGATTAGGCAACGTTTTGTATCTTGTTTTACTACTTTGCCATGACCAGTTGTTGCATAAACACATATTTTGGCAGCATTGGAGTTTGGAGATGAGAACTTTCATTTTCTCCAGATGACAGGGCAGTAGATGCTGGCTTGTATGCGTCCTTTCAAACAGGTCACCCAGTTTCACCTGAGATTTAATAACTCTAATGCGTTGGTTTGAGAAGAACAAGTTTTGAATACATTCACATTTGAGATAAAGTAACAAACCCTCTGTGCATTTGTTTGTGTGCTTATAATGTCAGTCTGTGAGTCAGTGTGGCTGGCTGTTGTTAATCAATGTGGAAATAAGGAAGTCATTAAATCCATCTCCACATTTAGTGGATGCAGGCAGAACAAAGAGTTGCTAGGCGCTCCTCTCCTTTGTATTAGAGTCAGTTAATGAGTTGTTATCTGTGCCTTTCTCTCTTTTTCTACTCCATTCGGTTTCTTTCTGATATTTATGAGGTTTTTATTTTGTGCTGATTTATAGGTGCGGCCATGAAACCCTTTTCCCGCTTATGGTTTTGAGTGCATCTCTCAGAGACTGAAGTACTTACTCTGTGTGTGTGTGTGTGTGTGTGTGGTTATGTGCTTTCTCAGTCAGCATGAGAAGAACAGAGAGTTGATGCAGATCACTGAGCCAGTGCGCGTCTGTAACTGATTCCCCCTGCTGGATCTGTTTCTTAGACGCTCTAGAAACTCAGTCCACAATTATGACAAGGTTATGCTCTCCTTCTTCTGCGGTGGCCCTAAACTGGCTCCCATTACCATGGCAACCTCAACTCTTGGCACTGCCAGTATTGGCCTTGACAGAGGAAAACAGGGATCCTGGGATGCCTTTTCCCCATGATCCACCCTGAGTGTGTGTCAGATCGTTTGGCCCTCGTCCGTCTTGCTGGATTAAGCCATACATTGTGCTTTACATGAGTACATGGGAAGACATTAGGCGCATGAACAGATGTCTCGGCTTCCGAAAAGACCTTTTTTATTATCCTTTGTGGTTGGCAAAAGCATTTTGTCAGAGATTTTCATGACTAAGCTCAGCTTTAGTTATCTTATAAATAGTTTGCTTTCAAAATCTCATCATTTGGATCTCTTCTCTTCTCTTCTCTTCTCTTCTCTTCTCTTCTCTTCTCTTCTCTTCTCTCATCCTCATATCCTGGCCCGTTACTCTCCTACTGTTCCCAACTGCAGAGGATCCCGCCAATGGCTGAGACATGTTGAGCAGACCACCCATTCATCAGGGCCTGTGACAGTGTGTCAGCACACAAAGTCAAAGTACAGTAGGCAGCCAATGTGTGTGTGCTAGGTCCATGATCAAGAGCATATGAGCGAGTAAACACAGGGCGAGGCAACCATACAGCACCTAAAACACAAGAAATCTCTCATCTTGTCAAGATACGGCTTCTTTGTCTGTATTTCAAGCCAGTTCTTTCTTTCTTTACTCTCTCTGTGTGTGTAAGTGAGTGTGTGTCACTTTTACTACCAAGGGCACTAGTTTTTCAACAAAAGTGCTAATGGGTTGTAACAGTGTGTTATCACACACTCCCTGGTGAGAGCCCGGTCTTTGCTTGTGGTGTCGAGTGTTCTTGGGTTGAATAAGAAAACAGTACCCTACTGAAACATTTGGCACCACTCATAAACTGCTCTGATTGGCTTGAGCAAACCTCTCTCACTGTATCTGACTCTGTTGGCACGTATGAGAGAGAGAGAGAGGGACAGGACAGGAAAGGGCATGAAAAGCGTTGGCGTTTTGGTGCCGCAGTGCCCCCTGTGCCTGCCTGTGCCCCTGATGAGGGAAGCATGATGGAGTGATGCGGGGGAGGGGGGGCTTGGCAGCATAAAGACCCATTGTGGAGTCAGTGGAGTGGGGCACAGCTCTGCCGTGGGGACCCCCAAAGCCTGGAGGGGGAACAAAGACCCTCCTATGAGGCTGCATGGGAAAGACTTGGACATCGCTGCCACTACTACTGCCACTGCCCGCACCATGCCTGGGAAAGTTTCATGAGAACAGCAAAGGAGATGAGAGAAGGGTAGACAGCGAGAGGCAAAGATGAGAAAATATGAGAAGAGATGAGGAAAGTGTGCAATGAGCAAGACACAAAGAGTATGGTGGAAAATGGACATGCTAAGCTGCTACGGTGTTAGTCCATGTCTGACTTCCTGTGTAGTGGGCACACAAAGCCTCTGAGGGCTTGGTGGGTTTTCCCCACGCACAGGACGACATAGACACATAAACACACGCACACTCACATAACAATCCACACGGGATCCATATGCTCTTCAACAGCTGGAGGGGTTATTCTTTCAGACATAATTATACTGTGCTCGGGCAAGGAGACACACATCCACATGTGCGAACACACACACACACACACACACATACACACACTTGTATGTTGTAATACTTCAAAGCACATCAAAGGCATTAGGGATTGAAATTCCCTTCCTCTCTTTATTCAGCATCTGATGACAGAGGGGCGAGCGGGGGGGCAAACAGTTGTACTTACAACTAAAAGTGCGTGTTGGCATGTGTTCAAACATCTCTGAACATTTACAGCATCACACGTGTGAATACTTTGCACCATCTTTTTCGGAAGGATAAGATCAATCAAATTTACCACATTCTTTATTTAAATTAGCCAGTTACTGTATATCTATTATAGTGGTCTTAACGCAAACTGACATAATTCATTGCCATCTCTCTTCACATTAATTATGTTAATTATCATACCTGTTTTTTCTTGCCTGTTTGAGAAACCTTTGACGCAAACTTAGAGGTAGTGTATGCAGGCTATGAAACAATGCTGCGGGCTATAGCCACTGTTACGGCATCATAATGACCTTGGTTAGCCCCTTGACTGAAAACACATGAAGAGGTAACTTCAATGAGGGTTTCATTAGATAACAACTTAATGTTAAACGTCTCCCAGACATAACCAGACCCAACATAATTGGGTATGGATGACAAATCAAGGGGAAATTATATTTCAATTCAGGACAGTTTTCAAATATAAAGAATTCACACCTGGTGTAAGTGCCCAATTTTGGGCATGAGCTTCATAATCAGTCAGTAACAAAACCTCTCTGATCATCACCAATTCAATTATAGATGTTGTCAGGATCATGAAAGCGGAGCGCTGTAGGTGCAACTAACTGGACTGAAAAGAGGAATGGTGATCATTGATTGGTCCCTGTGCAGGTAACTCTAACTTTATGAGAAGCAGCTAAACAGATGCTTAACAGGGTCACAGGTGGTAAACGAAAGCCAGACGGAGCAGTTTAAACAAGTAAATTGCATGTGTTGTGTTAACCAATCACAGCTAAGATCTGTTCTGATAAAAATGACAGCATGTCACTTTATTGCTGAAGTTGAACTTATTTCAGACGCAGCTCACTGAGTGATCTGTTTCACCAATGAAAGTTGACGGCAGCAACCATGGAAGCAAACCGTAAACATCATTTGGATTTACAAAATGATGGTTCTACCCACAAGCAGGTGATTCTGTGTGGCATTGCTGGCGCGTGGCGGACTTGCAACATTCGGTATTGCTGTAGCCTTCAACTTACTTGATTAAATGATGTGAACTAGGAGGCGTTGTCACTTACATTCTAAGCTGATGGTATAATAGAAAGAAGTAAAAGATATAGCGGAGAGTGAATAAAGAAGTCTTCCTGTTTGAACCTAACTCTACAGTGCATGTGTTAAGACATGATTTAGATGGACTCTGGCACTTAATCAGCATTTTCTGGCCTACAAACTCTTCAGGGATTCACTTTGTATTGAGCTGATTTACACACTGTATACAGGCGGAGTGTATATTCTGTAAGGAGGAAAAGAAAAGGGATGAGATCTTAGCATGGGTGTATGCACATGTGGGTCTGTAGTGCATGTGCATGTGTGTGTATGTTCTTCTATAAGAATGGAAAACTAATTACTCATCACTATACTTTGGGGATGATTCTAAAGTTTTGGATTAGCTCAAGGGGATGGACCACAGACAATACAGCAGTGTGAGTGCTTCTGAATGCCTTGCATTTTTATAAGGTTATGACAATCCATTTGTTTATCATTTTGACATCTGGAATCCATTCTGTTATTGCAGGGAGAAGCGGGGAGAGTGCTGCACCGGGCAAAGCCCTCACCCCTCACACTCTCACTCACTTTCTCTCCTTCTTCCAGTCCCATTAAGTCATATTATTTTTTCTCCTCTGCCTTCTCTGTCGGTCTCTTGGTTCGAAAAATGTGAGGGAATTGGATAATGAAATTCTAGCAGAGGGGACAATAAATTAATTACTATATGCAGAGGAAGGACATTCCCTGCTCGGAGCCTGTGTGTGCTGTGAATCAGTGGCTAAGGGCTTTTGTTATATCAGCAAAACACCAGCAGAAGTCAGTTCAGTCTGTTAAGTATGTGGAAAATGCAGACATGAAGACAGTCATGATGAAATGGTGGTACAGTAGAGTCATGACAGTTGACATCAGAGAAATAATGAAGAGTTATGTAGACTTCATATCCCTTCATTTTTTTTCTCTTGCACCTACCCTTTCACCTCTGCCATTTGCATTTGGCGTCTGCGACAAACCTCTTAGTCCTTCCTCTGTCCCTCCCACAATCCCTCTGTTCTATTTCTCCTTAGCTCTGATTCTGTGGCCCATCCCTTTCCCATAACCCTGGGCTGCTGCCTGGGACCTCAGCATGACCCTCTCTACATTGCTACATTGCTTAGCTCTTTGGGCCTTCATCTTTGTGTTGTGTGTATGTGTGTGTGTGTGCATGTGAGAGAAAGAGAAAACAACAGCGATCATATTGCAGTAACTGTGAGTTATTTATTTTCCCTGCTGAAATGCTTGGATTGTGAGAGTTTGAGAGTTTGGAGTTATGGTATTTATAAATCTGTAGCTGTGCACAAGAAAATAGGGGGGAAAGTGTTTGAAGATAGTTTGTGTAGATGGTGTGTAAGCAAGTGTGATTTTGTTGGCCTAACTGTACAATTATTTGCCAATTTGGGACTTAACATGCCTCTGAGTGAAGAGTGTTTATGTGTTTCAGCCTCCTCAAGTTTAGGTTTTATGGTGTGCCTTGTGCACATTGTATGTTTGTGAAATTTCCTTCCAACTCCTTACAGTCTTACTATCATCACTTTTATAGATGGGACAGAGTTTTACTGCCCCTCCCTTCTGTTGTGTGTCCAGCCGGTGAAGTGGGTTGAGCTAATATAATTAAAATGCCACAATAGGCCGCCATGTTTTACTGGAGCAGTTCCTACTGGGCGAGGTACACATAGTGTACCCACTAACCTTTGTGCTTGCCCATTGGCAAGGCATCAAACTCATAGCAGGAGAGGAGGATGAAAAATGGAGGGATCGACATGCTGGAAAGGGGGAAAGGAAGTGTGGCTCAGAAAACAATGGATAGAAGGAGAGATGAACTTATGGATGGATTGATGGATGGATGAAGGAAAAAAATGAGGGATGTAGGTCAGCGGCAGCAGGAAGCAGTGGCTTTAGGAGAGCCCTCTGTCTTTGTGGCTTAATTGCCTCTATGAGCCTGTTTGAAGTCCTCACTGCTAGCGTGTCTGGGTGCCAGCCAACAGTGGTCTGTGTGGCCTGTGTGTGTTTGAGAGGGATGTGTTAGCCTCTCGAGCATTTCTGTATATGAGTTTGACACGCATTCTGATGCACCACGCTAGTGAACAAGGGACAAAACCCTAAAAAGTGTGTCCTTGATGTCAGCGCCACTGATTATATGCAATTGCACACATAAACACCACACCGCCCAAAATATTACGTGTAAAACAAAACAGTCAAGGATGAATCCTCCAGGACGAACCCTGCATTTTAGAGGCAATTTTATCTTGTGTCATTAAATTGCTCTTGGAAGACACCACAGCTATGCAATGAAGTACTCGTTGTTTCTCGGCACACGCTCTGTGATGCTTATCATGGTGTCGCAATGTTAGAGCTTTCTCTGCCTGTGTCAACAGTCTGGTTCCATATGGACTTAGGAATTTCAATTTAATTCCTACTTTTTTTAAACATAACATACAAAATCAAAGGCTACAGTATACATCACATTTCTATACTGGCAGCCTCTTGTGACTTTAATTTCTAAAAGTGGGAATTTGAATGGTGACACATAATCCAAACCTCAATGTGCCTACCAAAGTCACACATTTGCCACTTGTTGAAGTGGTGAAGTGTGACTTTTAGCAGTTAAAGAAAAATAAAACTAGTTCTCAGGTAATACAGCCCATGGTATGAGAAAGGCTTTATATCTTTGACTCTTATCATATCAGTAACACACACTTACTGACTCACTCAGTTCGGTGTGCATTTTAACACTCTTCAAAGGCAGAGAAAATCCACTTTCAAACCTCTGCTTTGATCCAAACATGCAGCTCGTACTGTAGCCGTGCGGACACGGGATTATGGTCTTATAGACCATCACACTATTTCCGTGTGCCATAGACAACCCACACTCTACACACAACACATTCACACACCCAACACACATCAACACTCACACAGCATGATCATATCTGACTTACAGAGCTGAACCTCTCTCTGTCGTGACTATTTTTAGGGACAGTTATCCTTTTTCCCGGGGGATACAGCAGACTTTACTAATGTCAGTTAGAGCTTGATTGAGTGTAAGTTTTATGTCTGAATTTAAGCTGACTGTTGTGTGATGTAATGTATATGAATAAGGGGCCCATAGCGAGTGTTGGCAAGATTCCATGTAGAATTTTAGTGTGAATGTGTGTACCAGTTTTAAGTTTTCAGTGTGTGGTATTTACCATGAATGTGAGATTCTGAACAAGACGTTTGGTTTGAATCCAATTTTAAGTGTTAGTCCAAGTTGTTGTCCAAGCCGATGGGTAAGTATGTGAGTTCAAAATTAAAATGAATGACAGGCATGGGAGGAGAGAGGGAAAGCTAACAAAACCAACTCTGTACAAACAACAAAAGTACAGTACACTATTGTGGAGGGTGTTGTGTGTGTGCCTGTGATCTGTGCTCAGTGTGTATATGTGGTAACCTGAAACCACAAGGAAAACGTTCCTAGAATTCCGGGTGGGTTTGGTGTCATGGCTCGCTCACTAGAGCCCCCTGAGTGGTGCTGGGAATGCGGCCTCCGCACGGAAGAGCCGCTAAATGATGGTAAAGTGCCCCCACCCACCCCACCTTCATACATCCTTATACACTTCACCCTGCTGCCAAACATACACATACAGACACATTCTTTACCAATTAACCAATGAATGCATATATAGGCAACATATAGGTGCAGGACAGTACTTGTGAAGACGTATTCAAGTGTTTACTTTCAAAACAGCTTTTTACTAGTGTCTTTTGCTTAACCCTTGACCTTAGGTCCTAAACCTAACCCTGTTGCCCTAACCTTACACAAAAATGCCTCTCTGCATACATTTTGTGTCTTTTGCTAAATACTGTATTTGTATTACAAAACATAGCAATTAAAATTGCCATATCTAAGTCGAAAGTCTAGCACAGTATGGGTATCACATAGCCAGCAGGGTCAGTTGTATTGTGCCAGAGTGATAAGTGATGAAATTAAAAAGGGCACATAAATAATAGATTGCACAAAAAAAAGAAATGCACATGGTCATCATTGCTAGGTAATAGTGACTGGTTCATAAAGTGACAGAGACATCCCACAGCCATATACACTGTAGGCCTTCAGTCATAGCAGCTAAGCATGTCAACACAACAGGTAAATAAATAGTTTGTTTCCTGAAGTATAGGTGAACTGACAGATCATGAATGTAAATTATAAAAGGCACCAGATTTACATCTATCAGCACTAGATTGATACAAGACATGAATCTAATAATTGATGGGATATCTAGGCCTGCAATTTGCAGTGTTTGTGTATCTGAGAGAGAGAGGGACAGAGAGAGACACACAATTTACTGATGCCAATAACTTGTTTAACATAACACATCCACCCAAGGCTAAAGAAATAACAGTACAAATTGTGAAGTTGTTGTTAATTAAACTGTAAAAAATATATAGTGTCATTGCCAGTTTACAATTCAATCAAGACTAACCTATCAATGAGCACCACGCAATGCCAGTAAATGAACACTCAAGTGCTTTGTTGTCCAATCAAATGTATTGCTGTGTTTTGTACATATATGGAAAGTGTTTATGACTTAAATAAATGCAACTTCAGATTCTAACCAGAAAATAGAGAAGAAAAAATAAGGCAAAGGACAGCTGAAAATGGTTGATGGCATTTCTTGGAGGTGATGACAAGGTACTGTATATAGTTGTACATTTTAAGAATGTGACTTTCCTATAGATTCAAACTGTCACCAGCCCCATAAATAATCCCTGTAGAAGAGAAGCCTTGCAAAATCACAAATGCACAAAAGAAGCTTTGTAATTTATTGGAACAGTATAGTACATCAGAACAAATGCCAGAGAGGGACTAATCTTTTAAAAGTGATTCTGTCAGTGACTCTCAAACCAAACCCGGACTTCTCAGATTTATCTTACTGACTCACTTATGATGATGTGTCCAATTTCCAACCTGTAGCTAATTGACAGATAAGCCTGATCATGAAAAACATGATAGTTATGGCTGGGATTCCTGCCAAGAAAGCCATTTTGGCCATGTGTTTGTCAATGCTACCATCTGCCCGACTTCATTTGGATAATAGCTCCCTAACCTTTGCCCTTCTTTTCTCTGCCTGCAGTACAGTCACTCTCTTTGACTCCCTGACCTTAACAGCAGTTTGCACAGCATTGCAGTATATAATCCTATATATGTTATTCTGGTGTCGAGTAGCTGTAGTTAAAGCTGCCTCTCTATCTTTCTATCTACAATATGCTCTCAAATGTCCATCTTGGTGTCTGGGGACCATTTCTGCTTGCATGTAAGCATAGTAAATGTATTGTATGGTCGTCTGTGTGTGCCCTGTGTCTGTGCGCATGTCTTCATGTCAGAGGATGGGCGTGAGTTGTGCTCCCACATGCCCTTTGCAGCAGCAGAGGGTCTGATCCCTGACCCCCTCACTCAACACCCTCGCAAGCCCTCTCCACTCTCTACATGGGTATGTCTGAGTATGTGGATGCCTGTATATGTTTGTTGCCTTGAGTCAAACGTGCTGTATGTTTGAGTTGAAACTGGACTGTTTGCACTAAGCGCTCTTTTGCTTACACAGGCATCATACATAGTACAGTCCAGATGTGACATTATGCCTCCCTTTTTCTGTGTCTGTCCCAGTCTATGATACACTTTGTACACACTGAGCCATTCTGTGATTACAAAGCCAGCTAGTACAGATTTAATGTAAGTACATAAAATCATGACGTATATATATATATTTTTTGATTTGTCCATGTTGAAACCCCTTGACTGGTTTTTAGTTTACACTGGAGCTGTCAATCGCGCCATTCTGGCCCGGATCAGACAGACAGACAGACAAACAGGTGGTCGTACCACACCAGAGGATCATGGTCCACTCCACCCGTCTGTACTCCGGGGCATAGTTTACTCTCCTGGCTCTGCCCCTGCCTGCCCTTGTATGCCTTCCACACACCAACTGCCCCTCCAGCTCCCCCCAGACCTCTGACCTCAGTTATTCATGCCCTCCTCGGCATGTGGGCATGTGGTTGGAAGGGGAGATAGATTCATCGCTCTAGGTCTTGTAATGTTTTGTATTTCTTTTATTTTCTTTCTTTTGCCTCCTTTCTTTCTTTCTTTTTTCTTTTCTTTCTTTTCTTTCCTTCTCTCTTTTCTTTCCCTCCTCCATTCACATGTTGCATCTAATGCTCTTGCTTTGTTTCTGTAGTGTCATTTTGTGATTTTTGTAAGCAAATTTGATTTGGTGTTCAGTCTCTATCTGCCTTCCCTTCTCTGACACTTTCTCTTTCATACATCCTCTATCCCTTTGTTCCTAATACATACACACAATATCCTTGAAATCAGTGAGTTGTCTGCTGGAACTTTGTGGAATTTAAATTGGCTAATGCTGCCACCTATTGGGAAATCAATGTCATTTAAGTATAGTAGGGTAAGTTGAGGTATATGCTCAATCAGTTTCCACAAGAAGTTATGAGGTTTCATGTATTAGAGAAATTAGTACAATTCAGTGAAATTAGTGCAACACATTTTACTTGAATCTTGCCCACTTGGCTTGTTTGTGCTATAGTTATATAGGTGCTATAGCTTCAGTAATTCACATACATTGAGAGCTGAATTTCTTCTGAAAAAAAAAAAAGATATGTAGCAGTTGATGATAGCACAATATATCACTATGATACTTTACAGTCAAAAACAGCAAGCCAGGCCCAGATGGCCACTTTTGGGCTTAGGCCTAAAAGGGTTAACCATTGCTAGTTTTAAATTAATATCCAGGGCAGCTGTGTGCTCTAATTAAATTCTGCTCTAGCAATGGGTTCACTGTCAGCCACGATTATTGCAATGAGTGGCAGAAAATTACACATCCTCTTCTAACTTCTAACTCTCTCTGACATTTTCTCATTAAGAATCTTTGGGAAAAAATGTGCAGTTTAAAGACACACCTGTGTAATTAAATCTATGAATTCACAGAGGAGGTTATTTGTGCATGTTTGTGAGGAATACAGAGAGGAGAACGTGCGTGCGAGTGAGTGCGTGGGGGCATATGTACAAGAGAAAAATTGTTGTCTTTGTCAGGAAATGATGCTTGTCTGCATGTGATTTGCGTGTGTGGGGCAGACATGACTCGTTCTTGTTTCTCCAATCTAATGGAGCTGCATAGTCTTTTCCCAGAAGTCTGTGTGGTCTGTTGACTCAGCCTGCAGCACGTCTGCTGGTACATCGGAGCAGGCGACACAGAGAGGTGGGGAACAGTTACACCCAGTGACAGACACAGTCGGGACAGTCAGGCCTGGGAATGTCCTTAAAGCAAACCACGGGCCAATTACAGTTGTAATCTATGTAACTGCCACCAGAGACTATTAAAGCTTTAAACGCTTCAGCTATATTGTGTGTTTCCATTTGTCTGTCTCTAGCACTAGAGACAGACAAATGGAAGCTCTTCATTTTGTAATTTGTTTAACTTTCATGTGACCAAGTACTCACATTGATTTGTAGTTGTGGAGGGGGAGCGTGGGTAGCGGTTCTCCCTCACTTCCTATGAGGAAAGTGTATTTAATTAGCTGAAAATAAAAGTTGGAAATTACAGTGGTTTAATGTTCTTTACTTGGTGTAATGTAGCTTCAGCATACCTGCAGAGTCAAAATACACTTTCAGAGGATGGACATCGGCGCATCTTGAACGAGGACACAATCATATTTTTTTTGTGGGTATGAACAGCAGTTTTTCATAATCAGCCGACATGTTATAATTTCAGCAGAGCATTAATCTTTACTGAATGATAGCCTAAGTTAGAAAGTAGGCATTGCTTTCTGGCGAAGTATAAGACCACTGTACAGCAGACTAAAGTCACCATAATAATAAACAGAAAGATGCTATAATCACATAACAGTTCTACAAACAGGGGCTTTAAGTGAACTGATTTGAGTTGAGTACATTTAATTTAATTTAATTTAATTGTTGAAAAATGTGTTTAACTCACACCTGGTGTCACACAAGTGATGCACAAATCTGCCAATACCCAAGAATGAGATTGTGAGATTGAGATTATCAGGGAGGCTTAGTGTTTTCATACTATGAAAGTTTTGAACAGTCAGGCTTGGTTTGAGACTAATGTCAGAAAGATCTGCCTGTAATCTTTGTGAGAGCCATATCTTCATTTAAAATACAAGCTTGAAATGAACCAATGCTGTTAAAAGCGTATTAGCCTGAAGGCATTGTCACACTCTCAGCTCATTCTTAAGATTCAAGCTCAGAATGGCCCGATGCCTCTAACAGTGGATACTATAGGCTTTCAGTATACAACATTGGCCACACGGGTGCAGTGTGGAAGCATATTTTACTCCACTGTCAGCCCAGCAACTAAGTCTGAAGGTACTGTCCTTGTACTATATTGAAATGTAGTCCAATTACAGTAATTTAAATTTTGTATTTTTTTCTGCGTGAGAAGCTATCTTAGCCCTTCATCATTATGTTAGTGTTTGGAGGCAGAACTAAGTACAGAGAGTACATGATGGATCTGGTGGCCTCGTACAGAGATTAGGAGAGTATATACATTACCCTGAGCTGCAACTTTTGATTTGCTAATGTCAGGATTTGCTTACATAGCCACAGGGATGAGAGAAAAAGAGCGAGAGAGAGAGAGAGAGAGAGTGTGTGTGTGTGTGTGTGTGTGTGTGAGAGAGAGAGAGAGAGAGAGAGAGAGAGAATATGAGGAAGAAAGCGGGAGCAAGAGCAGTTTGTTGGCAAGAGTGAGTCACTTACACCAAATTAATTCAGCTCTTTGCAGTTGCCGTGATTGTTAGATAAATCGATACCTGTTCATTAGCCTGGAGTAGCATTGACATGAAAAATGCTTGGCTGTGTGTAGGCCTGTAATGGGCTAATGATGAGCCAAACTAGATATTGTAGACATCACCTAGCCTGCAGACGGAAATAGAAATAGACGAGTAGAATAGCCCTAATGATGAGTATCAAACGCCTCCTGGGTACAAGGTAATCACAGTATGTGATTATCTTGTAAGTGTATGCGCATTCTAAGTGAATCACTGCCTAGTCATAGATCATTTTCCTATCTCTGTTTTTCTCTCTTCAAACTCACTGCCCTGCCTCTTGCTCAGTCTATATTCCAGCTCTCTGACTCTCCTCAGGGTTGGCTCGGGTCACAGTGACCTAGAGAGCATACCAAGGCAAGTTGGGCTGAACCCAGAAGAGTACTTGTTGAGGTAACCTACAACACCTAAATTTAAACTTTTAGGCTTGATGTATCCAGGAAGTATAACCTTGGTCAGCAGTGCATACTCAAAACCAAATCTGCTGAAACCTGCTAAATGAGAACACTGTTTCCCTCTGGAAATTCAGCAGTATATAATTTTTTTTAATATTAATTTGGCACTGAGCATTTTGGAAATCCCAATTCTAAAGAGAGTTCCAGCCTGCTATTAGCAGTGGGCCACATCTCTACAAGACCATGGTCTACTGGCTCAGAAGGGACAGGGGTCAGCTTTCATCTCCATCCACCAAACAATCTGATAAGTCACATCCAGTCAACAGCAGCATGCTACCACGCTGATTACACAAACAAACATAGAGACAAGCAAACATTCAGACAGGCTGCTCTGCTTCACCACATGGAGCTCTGGCCACCGTAAAAGGACTGAAATGTGCATGATGGAAATGAAAGGGAATCTGACTTTAATGATTGTGTATGAAAGCTAGATTGCCCTCAGGAGTACTCAGTGAAAGAGATAAGTGTTGGCAGTGATGGGTGAATTGAAAACAGGGTGGAGGAGAAATATTGATTGGATACTTGATCTGACCCAATACAGGCCACGTACATGTATTTAATAGCATTAAAAAAGAATATAGAAAACAAACACGGAGTATAAAGGGAGCCATTCACAAGTGCAGTAACACCCTTTATTGCACTATAGAGGACAGGCTTTCAGTGCGTAATAGCCATGAGTAATTTGAGCCATTGGACCTTCAACCATATAGCTGTTACAGTGCAACCACTCAATAAACCAGCCTGGTCTTGGTAAAATCACCCTGGGACATCTTAAGAAGTGGCAAAGCAGTTGAGACCAATATAGTGGTGTGTAATTCCAACCCAACCACACAGCCATAAACAGGCATATTTCGTTGGCACACAGCACCACAAAGACAGATATACGGCCAGCTCAGCACAGGTGTCGTGCCTCAGGTGAAGTCCAACACAAAAACTTTAAAGATTCATTAGCGTAAACGTCCCGGACGAAAATGTTTCATCTTGGCTGAAATGACATAACCCTGCAGTTAGTGTAACTGGAGTTAGAAAACAGCCTGTGGACTGTTTATGTTTGAGTGTGGAGCCCCAGCATTAATAGTATGAGGAAATGTCTTCTGCACTTACTGCAATTACTCTAGGTCTGTGGTTCCCAACCTAGGGGGCCAGGACCCCCAAAGAGGTCGCAAGATGAATAACAGGATAGAAGAGAAGAAAAACAACTGCAACACAAAATGAGGGTTATTTTTTTCCAGTATTTGTTCTAATCTTTTGCTTTTTGTTTGTGAATTTCTTTGAAGGAAAAATCACCATTTAGTTGAACTGGTCTCAACTGGTAGATGTATGCAATGTGTGACTAGGCTTTGCAAGGAGACATTGCATTGTTTTATGGGGTCACCAGTCAAAAAGGTCGGGAACCACTGCTCTAGAACATACTGCAAGTTCAAGGCAATCTTTGACATCAGCATTCCCATCTAGAGAAGGACACAGTTTAATGAACTAAAGATGGATGATTTGGTTGCACACCATCTCATGATTAGTCATGCAGATACTTCCCAAGCACAAGGAGCAGCTAGTCGGTATGAAATCACCAAAACAGTTTCCAACTAATTTCAAAACAAGAGAGATAAGACTGATGGGTTCAGCAGCTGACTGTGTTTTTGATCTTTTGTGGAGTTGCCAACATGACTGCTGTGCCTGTGCTGCTCTTTATATTTCTGACCCTCCCTGACTCTGCCTACATGTCTGACTCATCACTCAATACAGAAGCTTGCCAAGCTGTAAAGAAGCATGACAGAGGGCCCACTGGGCTACCGGCCAGGTCTACGAAATCACACAGCACCCTTGACTCAGCTCTTAAAGAGATTAACTCGGAGCTTCACAACATTTTGACAGATAAGTTGAAGTCTCATTGCTTAGAACTACAGTCAAAAGTTATACTTTCAGCAGTGGAAACCAGAAATCCAGGATTTGATTTCTGGTTTCCACTGCTGAAAGTATAACTTTTGACTGTAGTGAAACAGAACAGTTACAGTAAAATTGACTATCCTCTTCTGAGTTTCTGAACTTGGGATAACTTTTCTCAAAGTCAGCCTCATCATCCACAGTGTCATGGTGTTTCTGAACACCCATTAGGTTGGTGTCTCACTGGGACAAGACTGGCCATAGAACTGTTTCATTTCCAAATCCCTAAGCTGCCAGCTGGAACAAGGAAGGAGGTGAGGTCAAAAGATGGGAGGAGACAGATAAAGAGGGGAAAAACACAGAGCTGTTGGGAATAGAGCGAGAGATAAATTAAGCCAAGACTGCATGCCCCAGGTACTGCTGAGACTTCCAAGTGACTACAGCTACTGGTGGCACTCAGCGTGTTCATGTGGTTACCAGCTGGGTTACAAAAGACAGCAATGTGAACAAAGAGAGAGAGAGCGAGCAGGATTTAATGGAGTTTGTGGTAGTGGTAGAAGAAAGATGACTTGAACTGAAGACATGGCCTCTTGGTGGACTTGGACTGAGAGATTGTTTAAGAATACAAAATAATAGGTGGATGGGGTGGGTGTGTGTGTGTGTGTGTGTATGGGGGGAGGGGGTTGGGGGGGGGGGGGTAGAACATAAAAAGAAAAGCCCACTGTTTGCGCTTGCCTGCCCTGTAGATGACCTCTCCTGATTTGCTTGCTATTTCTCCTTGCACATTTTATGATCTGAGTATTTCTTCTCTAATAACATTGTCTTTGAAGCACAGCAAGCTACAGTAACATACTGCCAGGAGTTTGGACATCATCTATAAGAGCAGCCAGAGATTTCGTCAGTGCTTAATTTTGTATATAGCTTGATGTTTGAAATATTTATTTTCACTGTGTTTATCATTGGGAACCTACGATAAACTCAGCCCAACCACAAGGGTTTGTGGTAGTTCTGAGTGTGCCGTGTGTGTATGTTCACATGGCATTATGGGGCACAGGCTCGCGAAACATTTGTATGTGTTTGCACATGTTCATGTTTACTGTCCGTGGGCGAGCATGTGCACATATGTCATGTTGATTAAATGTTTGCGAAGTGGCTTTTGACCAGTTTTCTGTTCATGTGCTTAGTGTTAGTACAGTGAATGGCTGCTAAGCTCACAGTGTGTGAGAACAGTCTGGCCTTTCAGAACAAAACCTCCTGTTCAGAGTATTTCAACATGTCCAAGCACTGCTCGTAAAGTTTGCTGGCTACAAACATCTACTCAACCCCTCCCTTGCTCTCACTAGTGGCCTTACTCATGACTTCAGGTCCTCATGTTCCAGGAAGAGAGAGTTGTAATGCTATATTTTACAATTTTATGGGCTTACTGTCATGGTGAGCAGTATATGTTTTCATTTTATGTAGACTCATGTCACTTAATAAAACTATGAAATTAGCAACAGACAATAAAAGCATCATGGTCTTAGCTTAAGAAAGGCATGAAAATACAGGAATCTGCCAATGTAGTATGTGATATTAGTGTTGGCTTGAAAAAAGATATTAGTGCATCTGCTGCAGGTTACTCTATTGCTGATGCTGATTCTGTATACAGTACAGTCTATTCTTTGTAAAGCTCTTGTTTTGGTACTAAAATATGTGATAACTCTTTATCTTGGTGTATTTGTATACATGTTTGTTGTATAAGTGAAAGAGACACAGACAGATAAAGAAAAAGGAAATGATAAGAAGAATAAAATGTATTTCCATAGTGTGTATACTGTATAATTTCAATTTATTTTGGATGGTCAATCCAATGGCATCCATTCTCTTAAAGTATACACCGTAGACCTTAAAGGGAGATGTTTTTCAAAACTCTCTGGCAGTTGCTTTCTCCTTGACCTCAGCAGCAATGTTCACATCTTACCATACACACAGGAGTATTCAGTTAATAATCAAAGGTGTGTATAATAAAAATGCTGCGGAGCAAGACTTTTCACTCCTTTACTTGTTGTCGACATTGCAGGAAAAATGGATAGCGCATGGTAATTGCCACCTTTTTGGAACAGACATAAGTGTAATGTTGACACTATTTGAATGTGAAGTGTGTCTTTGGGAGAAGAAGCAAAAAAAAAAAAAAAGAAAAATATCACAGAACTTCCCGAAAGATGTCACAAAAAGTACCAAGCCTCAAAGATGACATCTTTAAAAACTACAGCTGGCATGACCCAATGTGTATTAATCATAGGACTCAACACATGTTCAATCTTGTATACCCACTACAGCTGGGAGGGTGGGGTGAGGCTTTATTACCCTGACAGCAGTACCACCAGCTCAAATCCAATGCCCTCCTCAGCTGAAATAGTACCACCCACAGTCACAAAAATACACACACTCACTCAGATGAAAACAACCTCATCTCCTCTTAATCATTAGTCATTGACACTTTTTCCCTCCTCAGTTTGCTCTGATTCAGCCTGGTGTTTTTTTCAGAGGAATCATTCATCCAAATCAATTTACATGCGGAAATGTGTCCGCCAAAGATGCAAACATGTTTCATGTCTAATCTTTAGGATAAGCAGAAGAAATGTTAGTCCAATTAATCAAATACATATAATATATATATGGGCATCAGAGATGTGTTTGCCTCCGTAGCACAATTTTACATTGATGTAAGACTTACGGTACCTATCTGGTCAAGATGTTTTTTGCTCATAATGTCACTGTAACATGCAGGGTCTTCAAGGATCCATTAGGACTTGTATAGTTCAGTCTTTACATTTCCAATGGGAAATAATATTAGTGTCTGCAAGATTGATTTTAATAGCTTCAGAGATTATACACAATTGTACAGTATATTTCTATTTTATTCAATTATCTTACCCTGTTGATACACTGCATCAGGGCATTGATCTAATAAACTTGAGGATTTCATGAAATGTCCTTCTTTGGAGCTGGTACAAGATGATTATTGATTCTAATTACTGAAGCAAAGATCCAGGTAAACAGTGTACTAACTTAAAATTCCTGGCACAAAATGTCAAGCCCCGAGCATGGCATGTAACCGTGGTGTGCTTTTTAATCCTGATGTGGATTTTGAGCACATGAGAAACATAAAAAAAACTGCCTTTAATGATCTCAGAGATGATGTAGAACCATTTCTCTCCCTGGCAGTGCATAATCCAATTAACTATTGGGATCCTGGCAAAGATCGCTGCAGACAGCTAGCAGTATGAATGCAATTAAGCAATTAGACCAATTACAATACAACAGGCCTACCTGCTGTATGTTTATTTTAGTGTCTATGGGTCATCTTATAAGTCTCCAGTAATCATGGTACTGTATGTTAAACTTTGGGAGGTTAAATAAAAGGTTAAGTAGAATAAGAAAGACTCAGTCTAGTTTTTAGTTATTTGTTGTTCTATGTTTGTTTTAAAGGGGGAAGGTGACCAGCCATAAGAGCACTCTGATGAGTTTCACTGGAAAAAAAAAGAGAAGCATGGGGGAATGCAAAGATTATCCCTTACCTGTAGTTAAAGAAAAACACACACATATAGACACAAAAAATCTAGCTAATTGAATCCCTGGTGGGTGTTGTGGGTTCATTAAACCTGCCAGACCTCAGTGATCAGTCAATAACTGAGCACAGACCAAAGACAACCAGAATCTACTTTACCTGGGGCCAATCTACTAAACGCCCCCTCACTCTGGCTACGGCAAACCTTCTCTATGACTTTCATCAAATGTTTACACAAAATAAAATGTTATTTTTCATGTTATAGTCTAGCTCTGTTTACAGCATATACATCGAAACGTTAATGCACATGAGTACACTCAAAATGTGATTCTGTTATCTCCCTGTACACCTTGAAAGATGAATATTTAATTCATGTTTTCTGCCTCACAACCCACGAGCATTCCTGCAGGCCTCCAAGAGATCAAGACAGTTCAGTTTGGGGTCAGCATCGAGGAGTGGAGGTCTCTGCTAGTCTGTGCTCCGGGCAGGAAAGACGAGAACAGACAAAGCTGCCTTTAGGAAAGTGCATCAATTGGACATTCACAGGGGAATGAGTCAGTTCCACAGAAAGGAGTCAGGGAGCCATGAGTCAGAAGCCATACATGTGTAGGTAGTCATTTTGAATGTTTGTTGAGGTTGAACCTTTGAGACCACCAGAGGAGAGCACGGACTGTTGATTGCAGAAAGCTATTATTCATTTATTAGCCACACGGGAGAGAGATATCATTTGGGTGCTGCAGTCTTTTATTTTTCTTGTACAATCTTCTGCTCGATGTTCACAGTCACACTTTAATTAATTGGGACGTCCGGCTATAGTGAGAACTATTTTGAAACAGTACATTATTGCCATTGGCAGGAATCTCATCATACCATGATGTCTGCTCCAGATCTGTCCAGAAATTTGCTGCATTGTCTATCAGGTAATCAGGTCGGGGATATCCCACTGTGTCAGTTGTCACATCCCCTACATAGTATCAAACATACCCTGCAATGAAATGTTCCAGGCCTAACACACTGCCAAACCCACACTGACACTTCCCTTTCATTAGCATCCCATCTGATGAGCTCATTTCCGCACCAACACTGTTATCCCAAGCCAAGCCTGGAGACAGACACACATACGCTCCCTAACAAACAGGCCCCCACTTTCAACCACTGCAAGGGAGCTGTTTGATTCTTCAATTTATCATTTATGTCAGAGGGGGGAAGTTGAAAGTCCAAAAGCTATCGATTGTTTCCATCTTGACAAGAGAAGATTCAGAGCCGCTGGCAATTAAGAGCTTCAGTTGTTGTCAAAGCAGACAGTGGTTTGTGTGTGTGTGTGTGTGTCTGAGGCTGGGGGAGGGGTTGGGAGGGGGGTCTACTTTGCGAATACACTAATGTGAAACAAGCAATTGAAGGAGGAAGAGGAAATAAACAAGAGGGGGATGTAAAGCAATGTGTAGCGGCAGAGGGTTAAGCGAGAAATGTTTGCATTTTTATGGGCCCAATCTGTAAAGCGCTGTTTCAGCAAGCCGAAGGAGCACAGACCTTATCAAGACATTGCTTAGATCACAGGGCCGAGATTCTCAAGTTCAGCACTTTTATGATTGCCTCCACTCATATTCACATGAATATGTACAAGTGTGTGCATGCACAACCACATACAAATGCACGCACCTACCCATAAACACATCCATATAAACACATTCACTTACACAATCCATAATCACTTTATCAGCCTTGTATTGCCTGTGAAAGCATCAATTGATTTGATGCCAGTACATGTCATTCCTCTCCAAAGCCATTAAATCCCCCATGCATGGAAGATTAGCATCAACATATAATTCTCAAATTAATTTGGATGACAGTATAATGGCTGTGGGGGAAAAAAATCTAGCTTTATGTATGTAAAGCAAAGCTTTAAAAGTCTGTGTATCTGACCCTCTCATTTACGGTTAAGAGCTTTAGGTAGAAACCAAAAGGATACGATCACTGATACAAATGGCCGGCGTGAGTTTCCTTTACAGGTTGTTGGATATTTGTGATGAGCCTGGATTAGGAGGGGGATGAGTGAATGTATGTGTGTTTTAGATGCCTGTAGCAGTGTTAGTGTGAAAAAGACAGAGTTGAGAGAAGGTGAGTAAGTTTTAACATTAACAGCCTCTCTGTAATATTAATGGATTTGAAAGGATATGTTTCACTAGCTCTGTAAGGCATTGATGAACTTCTAAAGGGTAGAGTGTCAGGAGTAAGTAGCTTTTAGGCTTCTGTTTTTACTCACTAATCACTATTCTACCACTTAGGAGTTGTCACTGTGAACATACTGGTTGCTATAATTAGTGATTTTGCTTTCAGGTTATAAACAGATTAGTCTAAGCATCTAATGAATTAGGTTCAGTATGATGACTAATTCCTATGCTTCACTTCATCACTTCAATTTATTGGTAACTGTTAATAAATGGTGGTACTTTTCAAAGACCTTTAACAGGGAGAACAGTATAAAGAAATAAAATATAATAGTGCAAAATTTTTGAATGCTTTACAGGAAATAAATGACAAAATGGCTCTGTGTGTGTGTGTGTTACTTCTATACCAATTTTCCTAGCTGGGCTTTCATTCAAACACAACCCTCCACTGCAAGCTTGCTTTGCTAAACACAGAGGTACAACTGCCTGTACTGTATCATCAAATGCCCGTTAAATAAATAGCAATGTAATCCATTTTGTGATTCAAATATTTTTACTATTAAAACTGTTAAAAATGTTAAATCAATTCATTACAGAGCCTTAACTGTGGTTTGATGCGACGTGATACTTGATTATTTCAGCCAAAACAACTTTTGTGTCTATTATACACAATTAAAACACTCCCCCTCCACATCAGGCAGTTGCTAGAAATGTTAGCCTCCCTGACATCAGCTCAACAACAGCTTCAACAAAATCAACAGCTATAATCCCCACCGAGCTGCAGTCCCACGGAGCATGCCAGGGATTAAAGGGTCCAGCTCACCATGTCTCTCAATTTCATTTTTACAAGGCTGTGCTCAGTCACATTTTCATTTAAACTATTTTCAATCACAGAAGAACATAAAAGCAGCATTAAGTGATTTTCGACCACATTCGATTCAATGTTGACGCAAAACATTTCGCATGATGGGGTTTTTAATGTTTTCCGTGCAACATGCTCTGTGTTTTGTCTTTGACAAATAAGGCCCTAATGGTTTTTAGTTTATGTTGAAGAAGTGCTGTGGTACAGTTGGCAGACTTCTAAATACTGTACAGACATTGATGGACTACATGATGACGATGTTTCATGTTTGGTTTTTATTTAGTTTATTTGACAGTACAAGCAAAATTACATCTCAGCTTATTTTTTTAAGCATAACCCAGTAAAGTCCAAGACTTATTTCCATTGTGGTCCTTGATATAGTTTAATTACACATTGTTACAAACAACAATACAGAATCCCACAATAACAAATACATACAGTGCTGCACGTTAACAATCAGAATGGAGCAAAATAACATCAGAATATGTCTGGTGCTCTGTCAAGCAACCTTTCTTGTCAGTCTTACTACAACAAACTGGACATCTGCCTCTATTTGACACCAATATTCCCCATTTTTTTCTAAACTCCCCCTTTCTTTTTCTCACAGCTATACTGGCAGAGTTGTAGGAAATGGTCTGCACGCCCAGAGGCAAAACCCAGAGGTCAAAGTTCGCAGCCCGAACCCTACACTGGCTGAGGTCAAGGAGAGGTTGCAGCGCTTCAACCAGGTAGGACGACCATTGCTCTGCATGAGGATCTCTCATCACTAATAAAGTTGAATATGCACATATGTACTTTTGTTCACACATATAGGCCTACATATATGTGTGTGTGTGTTTCAGCATGTAGAAAATACAGTGATTGGCCTAAGAGTGCCGCTGAATCATCTGTTTGTCACACAATATCTGAGAACCACTGAATGCCACGGTGCTCGCTACAATTACTGTACATGTCCAAACAAGGAGAGATAATGTTGTTACTCATTGGCCTCATTGTTTATCTGACTGTTTACTGTTACCTTGGTTCAAATGGATAACAACAGTCAGTTAAATTAACAAAACATCAAGGGTGAATACAAATTTCAGCATTAACTAATGTTGGCTGCTTTCTGTCTATAATGTCAGTACACTGAAACAGGTCAAAAGTTATCAGTCAACTGAAGTATTATGCAACCAACCAAATTAAAGTCTTAATTGATAGGGCTTTTGTCTAATTAGCACGCCTCAAACAATATAACACATAGACAGAACTGCTGAAATGTCCTTGCCATTTTCCTCAGATCCAAAGACTTGAGCGCAGAGGCAGATATCAAAGATAAATGAAAAGGATAGAGTTGTGAAAGGGAGGCGGTGACAAAAAAGTGAATTACTGTGGAAAGAAAAAAAAGAAAGAAAGATGAGAGGCGGGAGCAAAAGGTCAGGAATGAGTGACAGATAGGCAGAGATGACACAAGCAGCTTCAAAGTGACACTGTTTGTCATGTAGATGGGGTTTAGTGCTGAAAAGGACCAAGAAGAAAAGGGCCATTTCACACAGTCCCTAGAGGCCATTTGAGGAGACAAACGGACCAGGATTCGGTTCCCCTCTGCCTGCCTGCCCTTTTGTTGCCCTGAAAATTATGCCCACAGATAGCACACAAGCCATCTCTGACTTTCTATCTTTATATCCCTCTTTCTTTTCCCTGTTTTTACCGTTCCAGCACTTATTTGATTGCTGAAGCTTATCACTAAAAAACTTCTTTTTCTCTGTTAAAGCATTTCTGTTTTGCTCTTATTCCACTCTATTTCATGCCAATTCTTTATCATTATCTGCACACATCCTCTTAGCTCTATCTCCTTCTTCCTTTACTCTCTCATCCATACATTTATTTTCCTTCTCTGTTCACGTGTATCCTGCATCTCACATACAGTATATCTCCCAGCCAGTCTGTCCACCTGTCTGCCGCTGACAGCTCAAGATCATTTCTGTCAGACCACAACATCCCATTGTGCATGGTCGCTGTCAAGTGCCCCGTTGTCATGGTAACTATGCAGAATTGAGCGGGTGTCCTGTTGACATTTACGGGGTTGAAAAGCCTACCTTGAATCTAGACCAGGTGGCAGAGCTTGGCTGAGCTTTGTGTTTGTGCCAGATAAGAGCGGAGGATCACAGAGTGTTAAACGGAATAATGTGGCAGGCTTTCCAAGGTACATCCGGAACAGTTAAACATTCACAAGTGCAGAAATACATTTTATCACGTGTGTGCTTGCACCTGCATGCACACAGGCAGCTTTACATGGTTGCAGTATGCATATATTAAACTGTTAAAAAAGCATCGCAAAACTTTTGCTTGAAATGGAGTTCATTCAATTTAAAACATTTTCACTTCTAACTTTTGACACTCACCTGTGACTGCTACTAACCCTGGTTACTATCCAAACTGATTCATATAGATCAAAGTGGTTTTGTTAAGAATTAGATCCTCTGGCAACAGCCATAATAGGCTAATACCATTTCATGCTCAAAAGGCCTATGACAGGCTTAAAGGCACGCTCTCTAATTTTATTATAGCAGCCCATAGCACCCCCAGATTTCTTCACACCTCACTGTTCTGCTCAAGGTCTTACGGTGAACTTTGAGCTGTGAGAGGAAATTTGGAGGAGTTATTTGGCACTTAAACAAAATCAGGGAGTGTATATTTAAGTGGTCATACCTATTCAAGTTTCTTGCTTAATTTAACTTGAGTTTTTTAATGGATTAGTTGTTTAAATCAAAATCTCTCTCTCTCTCTCTCTCTCTCTCTCTCTCTCTCTCTCTCTGTGTGTGTGTGTGTTCTTGTCTGTAGTCAGATATTCAGTTAGATAATTGTCATTTAAACATTATTAAAATGGAAGGAAATCACATCCCTGTTAAAAATGCTCAAATACAAGCCACAAGAAAAATATCAGCATAATGTTGTCACCTGTCTTGTTGTCTACATTTCGAGAAAACAAGGTCGTCACTTGTCCCCTTGCTCTCTTTATTCTTGCTACAGAGCCCTCAACAGATGTTTGGAGACGGGGCCATTATGTAAGACTCTTCCAGGTGGGCGAGTCAGTTCACAAAATAAGTCCCTTTTCAGATTGATTTTGGCAAGCCCATCTGGATCCCTCTCCAAATTACAAACTTTACTGGACACCCTTGGTGCCTTTTACGCTGTAAAGTTAATTGCTGTTCAATCAGGAGGGAGTAGTTTACATATATATTAGCATTGTTGATTCATGCAGTTTAGATGTGTTTGTGCAGACTCCATTGTTAGGCACTGACTTAGCTAAATGATTGTGGACATGAGCTCCATAATCGGTCAGTTGTATAACCTTTAACAACATGACTACCACAAGTCAGATTCTAGATGTAGTCTTGATGCTGGTGGTTATTGCATGTTGTTTTCAAGGCCAGGAGCTGGAAGCGGCGCACTGCAAGTCCAGCTAAGTGGATGATAGAGCAGTAGTGATTAGCAATCACTGTGTGGATCCTGTGTGGGAAAGTGAGAGGAGTAGTTTTTGGCTTAATGAACAGGAAAACAATTGCTACATTGTCCCCCTACATTTTAAAGTTATGGAATAATAGAGGGAGGCAAGAAAGTCAAAGTTTTAAGGCATCAGTGTTTATCAGAGTCCTAATATCCATCTGCATTATAATGTTACCGCTGTTCTGATTTTTGAGAAATGAAACCCAGGAAGATAGTTCAGGTAGGTAGTTCAGGGGGGCTGGGAGTATGGAGCATTCCCAGCAAATGTACAAAGCCAGCCTGGTTCTGTCTATTTAGGATGCTTAATATCTCAGCAGCCATTGAGGTAACAACAAAGTGCTCAGCACTGATCAACAACACCTGCGAGTCCCTGCTGCTATGTTATGGCTAGTTGCCGGAAAGAGCCAGTAAAGTATTACTGATTACATCTTTAAATAAATATATTCCTTTAAATGTCTGATCTGTTGTTATTAAACAGCAGGACAATTTCCAAGTCAGACAACCCCACACTGAATATAAAAAGCCTGTCCTTGACATTTGCTGAGACGTCTCCCATAGACTAGAGATAATCAAACTAATGTCTCTACAGTTGTTAATTTCTTTCTTTTTGTGTGTCTTCCTGTACATTTATCTTTGTGAAAACCACTCTGAGTTTCAGACGTTCACACCGAGGACATTTTTGGGAAGTTAGTCCTTTGAAGTAGTGAAGACTGATACAAATGATCTATTTAGGCTTAAGATTTGAATTTTGTGTCAGCGTTAGAGGTACAGTTATCTCTGTGTGTTTGTCTTCTTTCATCCTTGAAGCTAGTTTGGGTTATTTTCAGTGAACATAGGAAAAACCTCTAAAAAAAATACACAAGTGAACTGATTTTAAACGGCATGCATATTCTCTTTTTTGATTTTAAAAAGGTATTGCAGGTATTTCAATGAATCCCTAATCTGAGCTTTTCCAAATTTGAATAACCTCCATTTCCGGGATTAGTGAGGTTAAGACGTGTATATTTTTACCTACTGGAGAGTAGTTAGACCCAGAGCACTGTGGCACTAAGAGGATTGGGAAACTGCTGCTGATGTATCACAGACTCTGACCCCTCATCTACCCGTGGCATTCTCCTCTTAAAGCACTCAGAGCCGCATGCAAAATGAGTGTGTGTGTGTGTCTGTTGGTATGCACACAAGCTTGCACATACAGTACACACAGGGCATATGTTTGATTCACATACATACACACAAACTGTTGTGGACACATTTGCCAGGACAGGACAGAGGAATCCTACACAGCTGCAGATTCGCATCAGAACTCCTCCATGTAGAATCCAATACGTAGAAGCTGGAAATAACACACAAACACACACAGGAAAAGCCTAATCTCTTGACCTCATGTAAAATGGTCCGTTAAGTGAGTAGGCCAAGTTATGGCTTCCCCTGTGTATCTCCTCTGACTATCCTCTTTCTCGCTCTCTTTCTCTCGGCCTGTAAATATTGCTAATGTGGACAATAAATGTTTCAAAGTGGATTTTTGATTCTCAGCCATGAGTCCAGCTGTTTTTGGGTGGGGATCATTTTACAATGGTCTATCTGTTTCCGTGTGAGTATTAAGGCCAGAATCATTTGTCAGTTTGTCAATTTTCACTTTGGTAAATGCAAAGTCAGTGGCAACACGCAGCGCAGGGGAAAAACACCCAGACGCTCATTCTCACGCTTTATTTCCATCTTAATTTTTCTCTCAGACACACATGTACACACATACACACAAACACAGACACCATCATTAGAAATGGTGAAAGCTGTGGTGAATGGAGAGTTGGAAAGACTCCAGCATACAGAGAGGCCTGTTGTGCATGTGATTGATGAGATTGACTACTGCTTTGCTGTCTGGTTTGGCCAGTGGCCCGGCCAGGTTCCACGTCAGAGAAGCCTTACTTGTGTTTAACACACACTCAGCACATACACTCTGTGGATCCAGTTGATCCTTGGATCTATGAGCTACGGCAGGGACTCAGCGTTAACGTGTGCTCTTGTTAGTGAGGACAGTTTGTGCACGCTATTTAGAAGGCCGTAAAAAATAAACAAAATAAAATGTTTTATGTTAACTCCTAAAAAGCATCTTAGTCATATTAGACAACCATAGTTGGTTTTGTGACTTCAGTATGCCTTCACAGTATATGTCTCTTTTATGTTTTAGCAATGCCTGCAGCAGTCAGAAAGGGTTTGAGCTGTAAAGAGTTAGTGGAGTCCAGGGATGAAGAGAGAGCTGGGGCTGAGCTGGCAGCCCGTCACAGGGAGGGGACAGATTCTTTCCACTTGAAGAAGACGATGGAGCTGGCCTTCACAGGAGCTCTGCTGCTCTTTGCTGCTGCTGTGGCAACGATACAGCAACAAGTCTCACTGCCCAGGGCTCTCTGTAAGCTTGGCAACCAAACTTCATGAACCCAGACTCTAATTTAAGCATAACATTTTTTTACATCATAATTAGATGCAAAGCTCATAAAAATCCAGTGAACTGTGACTGTTTTTCCACATTGGGTCATATTTACTCTTCTTGTGGGTTTCAGTTCCATGAAAACAGTGATTCTTGTCATATGGAGAAAAATATGTGACCTGTTTCTGGCACATAGTTATGAAAATCCCCTTTTTCATTGTGATATGGTTTGCATTTGTGCAAGTCAAAACACTATGTTCCAAAGGTTATCTGCAACAGGGATTATAGACTCCTGTGGCTTCACATATTAAGTAAATATTTTATATTTTGGGTTTTTCTTTGTGTGAAAATATTCCATTTGGGATGCTGAGCTATGAATATTTTCTCAATTAGGTCTGGATATTGGCACTGATTTCCTGATTTGATTCCACTGTGATTCTGAAAGTCCTGCTTTGATTCAATTTGATTTGACTGAACTCAATTCGAGTTCACACTGTTCACATGCAAAGACTGATCTCAGGATTTTAAGATCAACAATGTACTGCATCAACTAAAAATAACAATTCATCTGAAAATCATCTTTTTTACCTAGTCCAATTCTGGATAGATAGATAGGTAGTCAAAGAAAAAGTAGGACACTATCTTATTCCTCTTGTTCCCTGTCTCACACTGCACTGTATTAAAGTTGTATGAACTGTAGAACCTGCATTGATTAATACAGTATGTGGGCTGATGATGACCATAACGATGGACTTTCATGGGGAGTGACCTGGAGTGGTACCATATCAGGGGGGCCTCTACGAACCTTTTGTGCTGCTGCCTTATAAGGAGGCCTTCACTGTCTGTTGAACCTCGCATCTCACACATCAGACTTTTCATCAGCTAGGTAGCTGTTGGAACATGCTCTCTGATATCATTCAAACGGTCATACATTTTTTTTTAACAACATCTCCATCGCCAAAGTTTATTCACTTGTACATACATTACACACACACATCTGCCTGAGTCAGTGCCTGACAGGAGCAGGGTGTGACAGTCCAACGCCACAGCATGTTGCTGTGATTGACTCACAAGGATTACATGAGGTCATGGCCAATAATGTCACTAACGGTTAGCAACAGAATCGGCTTGTACTAACTTGCAGTGCATGGGTGTGTGTCTCTGCCATTGCCAAATGTAATCAGCCCTCTTGGGAAATGTTCTTGTTTATTTTCAAAAGTACAAGTGATTTTTGTTTTCGGATTTTATGGCAATTATATGAAATTTGGTTAAAAGTTAGGATATTGGCAAACGAAGAGCTGATTAGTTTTTGTTGCAGAAAAAGCAATCATGTGGCCGCTCATAACTCCTCAGACGTAGAAGCAAAGTTTTCCTGCATTCCTTGGTTCAAGACAGATCTTTCACTGTTTGTCCCGGAACATTTCTGCCTAAACAAATAGTCAGCCATTTTAAACAGTTTTTTTCTATACTCCTTTTCTATACTCCTCCTATAAATGATGTCCAACCTGTAGTGCAACCAAACTTACATAACTGTTGTGTAATTCTACTCCATCAATCTGTCAAAATCTGATGGTTCTATAGACATTTGATTAATTTAACAGGAAATAACTAAATAAATCATGAGTCTCACTCATGTTTTTTGAAGAAGGACTTAAGTATTTCTTCAGAAAAACATCAGCCAATAAGCACGATTGCCACTATTTGTACATTGATGCAGATCCAGATGCAGAAATATAAAATATTTTTTTTTATCATCAAAAGGAGGTTTATGTGGCCTTGGCAGAGGTGCGTGTGGTCATTGAGCGAGTGTGTCCACGCATATGATAATATACTTCTTTTTTTCCTGTTTTTGTCCTAATATGGTAACTGCATGAAGTCTGTATGTTTTTGTGTGAGGTGGTGGTCAGCGATCTATTGAGAATTAAACTTCATCTTTTCGTGCGATATAGATTTCACATCTAAAAGTCAACAAGGCAAAAGACCTGGCTGTCAGCTCTGGATAAAGGGTTTTCATTGGCCTCATCTTTAACCATGGAAAAGGACAACAGCAGAAAAGTACTTGGCTCACAGTGTTGTTGCGCCTTTGATTTTAAATTAACTTTTGAATCAGGTTCATTTTCCATGTTGTGGATGGCAATGCAGGCTTCTGCTTAAGTCCAGACTCTGACAGCTATCATTGCTGTCCAGTCCAGAACTTGCTTAATCTGCCAGTCAAAGGCTCTCTATTAATTAGGAACTGTCTGGAAACTAGTTGGCCATAACAGGCACCATTAATCCACACAAACAATACGTCATATCTGTTCCAGAATCAGCAGCTATGGATGGCTGAGCAGTACAGCTATCTACAGTTACTGTTGTTTGCAACCTGTCACTCCATCTCTGTCTGTTACTTTCTTTCACTCATACATATTTTTCTCTATCAGCAGCCTTTTCTTGAACAGGAAATCTGAGATGTAGAGAGAATTGCAGCTATTTCCTCTGAAGCCAGGAACGTATACACACACACACACACACACACACACACACACACAGATACAGTGCATACTTATTCTGTTTCTCAGCTGATGTTTGTTTCTACACAATAAGCATTATGAACCTGTACAGTATGCGAGGGAATGGAGAGAATTTTAATTTAAAAGTTGGGAGGACTTCTGCAGACTTTTAGACATTACCACTGTCACTTTTTCCTTCGGTCTCCTCCAGGTTTTTCCTTCTTCTTTTCTCTGTCCACATATGCAGTTTTACCACAACTGCCCTCAATGAGGTGATACTGTTTCAAATTGTCAGGGAAGAAAAAGAACACATGTCTCGATGTGGGCATACAAAGGTTATGACTTATGATCCTAGTTCACTGGTTTGACAGCAGTATCCCACATATTACACACGCACACACACACACACATACACACACACACACACACACACATACGCTTTTTCAGCCTTGTCTTTCTTCCAAACCCCTTCAGAAGGTGATTGGTTACTCCTGGCAGTACAGATTTTAGTGTGACTAGGATGCAGTCAAATACATGCAGGAATTCAGCACTTGATGCTCTCAAACCTGCCCCATCATCCTCTGCCTTTTGAAAAGAAAGAGAGAAGAGAATGAGTTGGCAGGGTGAGAGGAGAACTAGAAAATATTTCATGATTTGGGATTTTATTCAAAGAGTCATGGGAATACCTGATTTGTCTTCGGATGCCAGGGTAATTTCAAGGCAAGCCTTAGGATTAAAGGCTGACATCTTTTTTTTCAACCCCTTCCACCTCAGCCACCTCACCTGCTTGCATAACTACAAGCTCATTCCTCCTGTCTGAACACTTACTGTACAAATTAATACTAATTTTTAGAGGGGTTTTTCTCGCAAACTCACACCCCTTCTACCTATCCTTTCTCCCCTTCCTCTTGTCAGTCTGTCACTATCTGTTTGTTTCACTTGGCGTGTGCAGTTACAAATCTTAGCTAGATCTGAAGTTGCAACACGTTTTCACATCCCACTCATTTGCCTTGATCCAGTCCTCATATTGTTAGTGAATATTAAATAAAAACCCACTCTAAAATGCTAAATCTATTTAAATAAAGCTAATGTACTTTGTACTACAGTGACCATGAACATCATCATGTCACCTTATTTACATTGAAATAATGGTCTATTCTTATTTAAAGTTTATTTGTATAGGGACAAGTATGTAGCATAAACCAATGCCACACACCACTATAACTGAAGATATTTTCAAATGATATAAAATGTCAGATGTTTGTGTCTGACCCTCAGCACTGAAGAGAAATGGCTTCACTTTATACCTGCCAATGATATTTAAGCAGGAGTTAATATATCATAAAAGAGGCAGGTACACCAATTTAATAGTATCTAATAGTACTCTCAATATTCTCAGCTACACCACATGTAAAACAGAAACAGGTCCTATAGGATGATGAAAATCATTCTGGAAGAAGTAGATTAGACACGTAAATTACAGTTCACCAGTGTGCTTATGTTCATCATATTTTAAGGAGCATAAAATTGCAGTAGGTTACCCTTCAACTAAGATTAGTTCAGACCAGTTTGATAAAAGTAGGGAAATAGTGACTGTAAATTTGAACTAACCTTTAACAGTTTAAATGTTTTATTTTTTGTTAACTATCAATAGGCTGTTCTGAAACAGCAAAGCTCCATCTATTCCAACAGCGTAGTGATATTCAGCATTGTTTTACATGTCAGAGAGAGAAGGCCGAATCATGTGAGAACAAAGACATCTGTCCCTGTAGGGTTAAAGGCACAGTAGATTTCTGCTTTGTACGTTACATAAAGGCTGCTGCCATTGAAATATTCTGCCCACTTGCTCACATTTACAATACAGTACGGGAGGACGAGCCTTTAAAAGGTTGCTGTTGTTGTTTTTCATGACATAAATAAACCATCCTTTGTTGCATTAGGTGTACTGTATTGTTCATCTATGGGTCCTGAGTCATTTGAAGCGAGAAAATTTTGTTTTCATAATTGCATTGTTATTTGTATTTCAAATTAACTCACACAGTTTAGCATATAATGTGTGTGAACTCTCCCCTGATGTGACGACTTCTTCTACTTTAAAGAAAATAGAAAACTGAAAAAAAGCCAATTTGAGAAGCTGCTTAAGACATTCATTGAAACCCAGAGCCGGTCCTCAGTGCAGCAACAGTTTTTTTTCTATCAGAAAGCAGATAGGGAGAGAGTGACTATTCACTGCAAACTGTTATCCATTCAACAGTCTGTAAGAACTTATATTGGAATATTGTATATCTCTTCCTTTAGCTCCACGGACAAATTCTTCACTTTATTGTTGGAATACCACAATTAAGTTCCCTGCGTGTTACCACAGTAGAGGTGAAATGTGAACAGAAAGCAATAACAGAAATCTCTGGCAGTTTTGCAGTCCTGACATAGTCAAAACAAACCAACAAACTGCATTGGACAGCAGCCAACTAACAATTCTACCATGGCCCGACTGTGGTTTCCACAGCGACAGCGCCTTAATTGATTCCTTCCCTAATTAACATGCTTTAAGGACAGCTGGGCCAAGCAGCATTGTGTTAAAAGTCCCCTGAACGGCACGGTTATTAGCTTAATACCCAAATGGTTATCTGGATGGTGTTGGTACACAGCATTCTGCTGTTCAGCAGAGCATTTTCTCATGAACTCATGGAATGTGCATTGAATATATTTAGTTGCTTTACATAAAAGGGTTGCTGTCCAAAACCAAGGAAGATGTTTCCTCACTCTTGCTATCTATCTTCCATTGTCACTCATCTTTCCTTTGCAGGCTTGTGCTAAAATATGTTGATTGATGCAGTGAATAGATACTTAAATCCTAGCTTAATTTTTTTGCACACAAATCATTCTTCTGTTGTGAATTACATGCAGAAGTATAGTTTCCTCAAGGTGTGATGAGAGCTATGAGTCCCCTGACCAAAGTTTATCCTTCTTCTAACACAGCATATCACATTGCAGCCTCAAAACAGGCGGAACAAGTACAGGACACACAAAGAGCCTGTCAACAGGTTGTAATGTGAGCCAGTCCATAACCATAACATGCACAACTGTAACCAGCGTGTAATATTGTTCAAATTTTTTCGAAATAATCCTCTGGTATCCATCTGTCCATCTGTGAAAACTGAGCCATCCAGCTATTGTAAATGGTTTTCACTTTTGCGGTGAGCATAAGTGATATGTTTTACCTGCTTCCACTAAAGGGCTCACTCGTGTTTCGTGAAGCCTGGCCTTGTGTTATGGTTGCACATGACTCACTGTAGCATTTGTTTCACTTAGTATGGCCTGAGTGAGGGGAGGGGGTGCATTCACATGAAGTAAAAATGGGATAAATTACAGATGAAATGAGTTACAATATTAAAAGTACTCACTAGTGTCAGGATCGTTTTCAGTCTCCTCTTCCTCTCTCCCTTGCAGACAATATTAATCACTGCTCTGGTAAGAAAGAATACCAGTATGTTCACAACTGCTCTTCTGATGACTGTGACACCAGTTGAGCTGCTGCAGTATTACTGCTGACAATCAAACGTCTGTGTGGGTTCCTCATTATTTGCCTCTTTATTTCTACTTGTCAGTTTAAGGCCTTGACTGTCTGGGCATCTACTCTTTTATATAATTATATTCCATGTTAGGAATGTCTAGACTGAAATATCTTGTCAGTAACTGAATGAATTGCCATGCACTTTTGTACAAATATTCTTGGTTCCCTGAGGATGAATCTTTATGACTTTGGTGACTTTACCTCTGGTATCACCTCTAGTATCAAGAAGTTGATATTTTTGGTTTTGTGTGAAATATCTTGACAACTATTGGATGAATTACCACGACATTTGGTGCAGATATTTAAGCTCCACAGACAGTGTACCCTTATGACTTTGGTGCTCCCTCCCCTGATTTTTCATTTAGTGCCATCATCAGGTCAAATGCAATACATTGTCACTGTGAGCATGTTGGCATGCTGATGTTAACATCTAGCTCAAAGCACAGCTGTGCCTAAGTATGGCCTCACAAAGCTGCTAACATGGCTGTAGACTCTTTACCTCACATTTAGCTGTGCATTGTAAGCCGTATATATAAGCCTGTCTGCTTTTTGGGTGTTGAAGGCTTAGGAGACAACTGGTTAAAGGTCACCTTTGCTGTCAGGTGTGTTGAGTGACAGAGTCCTATGTCAGTGGCAAGGATATTAGTCATCCCTCAACACGCCAAGCCCCATTCCTCCCACCCACCTCTCAACATGCCTTTAGTGGTTGTTCCCTCCATATGAAGGTCAGCTGTGGACCAGGATTGATATTGTCAGCTTTCTCATGAATGTTTAATAGTGTGTGTGCGCGTGTATGCAACCTAAAGGATGGTCAAAATAAGCTAACTGTGTGTGTCTCTATAGCTCCACATGTTCTACAAATCTGGTATTCATGCCACTTTCTTACCCTCATACTCCAAAGGATAATTTGTTGTTGTGTCAGGAGAGCTTCTTGTCAGACATGGTGTGATGGAACAAAGACCACCTTGATGATGGTGGACAGTAGGAAGGGCCAGCAGGTGGTCCAATTAGTTGGCCCCATGCTGAGAGAGAGGAACTTTGTAAAGAGTAGAATTTCACGCTCCAGGCTGAGAAAGTCTTCATGCAGAACTGTGGTCGCAGTGCGGTATGATATGGTTTCTATAGGTCCAGGTGTTGATCACAGTTAGATGCAAGAGTGAAGTAAAAATACAGATGATCTATTCTATCGATCAATGAAGTTGATAATCCGTAAACTGTGACAGAAAGTTTCATAAACTAATGAAAATGTGTAGTGCATCAAAAGCTTATAGTGTCTGAAATTCAGTGATGCTGCACTGTGCAAAAATAAACATGTCAGTATGCAGACTTTTGACATTCTGCCATACAAATCATGCACATAAAAGATGAGTGTTACAGTATTGTATAATTTATTTGGTTTCTTGTAAACTTTACCAATGGAAGAGTAAATTGAGCTTTATAAAATAAATCTAAACTTTGCTGTCTGAAGGAAATAGTACATAGTTATAAAACTCCCTTTTGTTTTGGGGGCTCTTTCTCAACCTTGTAATCAATGCTCCTCTTAAAATGTGGTTGTAATTAAATGCAACACGTCATCTTACCACCCAGGGCCCTGACTTTACACCACCCACACTGCTCTTCTGTTTCCCCAGGATGTTATGTATCATCTATTGGGCCCATGCTGACATTTACAGGGATTGATATGTCAGAGCAAGAGAATGGACACAGGGTACATAAGGAACCCCAGTATTCCACTGGGAAAACACTCTACGACTTACTGTTGCAAGATCTATAACTTGCCATGTGAATGTATTTTAAAGTGTTTCATTTGCGTCTGTGTTTCACAAAGAGACCTTCAGAGTAGAGGCTTACTGTAGCTTAGATATGATAACTGAAGAAGACTTGAAGACCAGTGTTGAATCAGCATGAGAATCAGGTTCACTTTTCAATTCCATTACTCAGTCAGTTACTTCTTATAAGGATTGGCCTACAGGGTATGGGTAGGTAAAGATGACATAGTAAAATTAATATCATACATAAACCAGTGTGTAATAAACCTTGTATTACTGTGTTTGTGGTTCAGGAGACCCAGGAGAGGTTTCCAAAACTGGGCCAGATGGAAGCCTGGGATGAGCTGGGCAGTGGAGAAACAGAGGAGGGCAGCACGACAGACTGTGATGATGAAGATGGATGTCAAGCCTCAGGAGATGGTCAAGGCCAGACCTGTAAGTAATACATGCCCACCTCCACTGCCCAAATCCCCTTTCCTCTATCCCTTTTCCCATTGCCAATGGCAATATTGTTGGCAAAAGTAGTAAGCCCTAATCTTCCTAAAGCAAGTTTCCTTCACTACTGAGAACCCTACTCCTTTTATCACCCACCTTCCACATGATGTCAACACCAATCTTTGCGAGGATGTACAATATCTCTCTTATATTTATAATTGTGCTCTACCTTTAATCATCTGATTTTGCGGGTTATATAACCAAGGGCAGACAAGGCAGTGTCCTTTCTCTCTTTTCTCTAGCTCAGTGAGCCTTGAATTGTTTTCTGAGGATTGCCACAAAGTCACTCTTTCATTCACCTCCTACATGGCGAAAGGAAATTCACTTTAAAACACATTTTCACACTCAAAGGTGGTGGCACAAGAGGTTCTTCAGATCCTGAGACAACAAGCCAGTTTAATTCAGTGGGCACACTCACACATATACACACACAAGGCACTGAGGAGGTGTTGGGGCTTGTGTTGGCTTTGATGAAAATCATTTGATCTCCTGCAAAAGCTTCTTGTTAATCATCCCTAATTATCATGTTGGTTTTTTCCACCTATACAGTTAAACAAAGGGGTCTGGTGTGAATCATTGTCTGACTAGCATGGAGGGAATAGAGAGGAATATGGAGGAGCAAATATGCACTCATACATGCACACAATAGCAGCAGGGGCCAGGTTAGGTATAAAGGTTAAGATATTTTCATGTGGCTGGTAAATCCAAGCAAGCAGACAGGCAAACACAACGGAGACAGGCCCAGTGATAAGATCCTCTCTGAAGTAAACTGAGCCTCTTTGGGCCAAATCTTCTGCAAGACCACAGAAATGCCAGATGCTGATTTAGCAGTCTCTTCATACGTAACATGTACGACGTTTACTCAGTTCAATACAAATGCACAGAGGGCTAACCACATACATTAACAGGTGCCTTATGATGAGTACCCCATTAAATATGACAGACATTGATGTGTCCTGGTGGCCTAGATGTTTACGATTCTGCCCATGTAATCACAAAATCTCAAATTTGGCCGAGAACCTTTGTTGCATGTCATTCCTCATGCCTGTCACCTTTCCACTCTCTGCTGTCAAAATGAAGGAAAAAATGCCCCAAAATATCCTTGAAAAAAATACAAAGACATTCAACAAGTCAGGACATTCAAGTCTTTTCACATACCAACAAACCTTTTATCTCTTTTGAGTTACTTCGGTCACAGTATTATACATTTTTGCCAGATCATTTAAAAGGCATTTTGACAAAACAAAACTGTTTTGCTTTTTCTTCAAATATTTTGAGGATAAAAACACTTTAGACACTCTAATCCTGGGTCTCTGCATTAATTATTAATTTCTCTTGTTACATACTAAGTATATGTGAAATATCTTCTCTTTATCCTCCTCCTCCTGTTCTAACAACTCAGGTGAGGGAGGTGTGTATGGAGGCCGACAGCTGCGTATCGCGTTGCCGTATTCACTAAACCACGCCAACGTTTGAGTGATCCAGTCACTTCTAAAGGATGTCATTTAAATCCCTCCAGCAACTAGACCTTGCCCACTCATTCCCTTTCACGCAAAATGCGTGACATTACTGAGGAAAAGACTCTCTAACTTCCGTTTCACTATGACTTTAACATATCAAAATGTTTTTTTTTTTTCAGTTTTCTCCCATCATGATGACAATTTTGCATTTGGTAATAAATCCTCATTGTATTAATGTAACATGTACTGTGCTTGATGCAGTTTTACTTGCAGCTATATTTAGTCCTGAAAGTAAAGTATAAACAGCAATATTCAATGCAAATTAGTTAAAATATTTTAGCACAAAAAACTAAAATCCCATTATGATGTATTGGCCACTGCAATATACACATGTGCAAAATAATACTCACATTGCAAAAGGGCTCTCAATCAACATACGACAGATGACAACGGCCAGTGTGGCTTAGTGTGCTATCAGCGCAGCTTAAAACTACTGATCTAGTTTCACCAAAGGGTAGCAGGAAAGCTATCCCCACCACAATACAGCTAATACACCAATCAATAGCCATTACATTCCCAGTTACACACAGCTCTGGACAGGTCCTTTCTGCCCTGCTCCTTGTTGCGATGTGGATAAAACATGCCAGCCTTTCTTAGAGCTCTGACAGCAGCAGCAGTATCCCAACAGCAGGGGATAATCAATCAAAACCACTGTCTGAGATTTACAGAACAAAACCCATTAGTCTGTGCTCATAATATAAATCCATATCCTGGTGAGCCATGTTGCCTGTACAACTGTCCTTTAGCTTTCAAAAGAATATTTGTCACCCAGTAACAAAATCATGCTGGCCTATTGGTATCTGTAAAAACAAATTACAGCCTTGGCCCCATTATAAGACAACTCTGAATATAAGACAATCATCCACTTCTCTAGAGACTGATGCCAAGGGCTGGGCAACACATGGACAGTCCATTTTTGGAGCATCTTTCATTTACACCAGCCAAGCCCGGCTTTGAACGTTGGCGTTGTGGGTATTTTCGGCTATTTGGCAATTTCCGAAGCTTTTGGGAGGATAACGGCTATGGTAATAGGCATTCTTTAATTCCATTTTTCAGTCACATGCTGTACTCACACACTCCCCTGTCAAGCTCTTTGAAGTGATCAGTTTGGGGTTTAGGGTTTTTTCTAACAATCAGCTTTTTAAGAGTTTTTCAAGTAATTTAGAGCTCTCCATCTGACATCTTATGACATTGTATCGCTTGGCCTCAATAGATACATCTTTATTGGGGTTTACATATATCTCATTCTCTTATGACTTTGCAAATATTGGTTAAACTATTATTGATTATCCAAACATCTACCTTGGCAACTGTTAAAGGAATTTAATATTTGGATGAGGTTGAAATGCATTAAAGGGGTAGGAGGCATATTTAACCTTCCATCTGTCTGTGCATTTGTTTGCCTCTGTGTAGCTGTGGCAGAGCTCCCAAGGTCCATGTTAAAAGGGGGCATGACCACCCACTGTTCTGCTAAGAGAGACTTCATCACCAAGCTAATGAACAGAGCTAATCTGCAGAGAACAGACTCACTGTCTCTATCATCACTCAGATGTGATGGAACTGCTGCAAGTCTTACTGAGGTGATAGGATGCCTGCATACAGCCTCCTGCATACTGAAGAATGCAAACACAAATGCTTCTACATACATACCTAAGATCAGTGATTGCGAAAACCAAAGGATTGTAGGCATATGAAAAGTGAGCTATGAGTGTGTTCTGCAATGTTACTATTTGACAGTGTCCAGCTAAATAAAGGATTACAAATATACAAAAAAAAACTACTGACAGGAGTTGGAAATGTCACATTCTTTTCACATAGCTCTCCACTACTAAAAGAAAGTGCAGGGTGATTGCATGATGTAATGGCTCTTTGATCTTGGTTCAGATCCTGCTCCTCTTGCCTGGAGACATGCTAGTGTACTTTGTGTGCCAACTAAACAAGGCCTGGTCATGTACGAACTGCCATGACCACAGCCATGAACAGGAGAATAAATCAGTGAATCTTTAATGAACCATATCATCCCTCTCCCCTGCAGCTATGAGAGTCTCTTCTGTGGTACATTTTGTGGCGTGACTATGGCTTATTAACTGTATTAACCCGGGAACACTTATGGCTGCTCGTTCCAAAGGAGCTATTCATTTGTAGCTAGCTCATTAACGCATTAATCTCTAAAAGACCCACAGTGGCACATTACACCACTATGTCTCCATTAGGAAGAGAGAGGAGACTCCAAATGTCTGTGCATCAAAAGGTAGAACACTACTTTATTTGTCTGTCTGCTTCCATGAGTCCCGCAGCCTTGTCTGAGTCTCAGCCTTTTGTGCAGATCTGGAAAAACAGACAGGCAAATCGAGGAGAAGAGATGTTATTTTTTCTGGTATTAAAAATGCAGGAGAATATACAGTAGAAGTTTTCTTTTTTTGTTCTTATAAAATCTTAAAGGAGTTTAGGATGGAACGTTGGAGATTTAAAAAAAAAAAAAAAAAAAACTTTCCCACTGCTACACCTTGTGTAATTGACTGCAGTATAGTGTTTGTGCTTCTGTTGAGGCAATCTGCCAGACAAAGGTGTGAGAAGTCATAAAAACAAAATGGGGAGAAAGCAGGTTATCCATCTCAGAGGAGGAGAAGTAAATGCATGGATAAACACTTCCTGTGATTGAGCCGGAGGGATGTGCAGCGAAAAAGTGTGAATCGTACAGCCATGAAAGTACAATTCTCTAGCAAACACCATCTGTCTGGAACAGTGGTGAGCTCATCAAGAAAGTGAAGACACCCCCGGCATTGCTCACACACTCTGCACTTCAGTGGCTAAACCTGTCTATTAGTATGAAGCCATTGGCAATGATTGTTTTGCTTTGCCATCCCGTCAAAGAACATAATTATTTAAGAGTGGATCAGTGTGCTTCTGTTATTCTTGGATAGCTTTAATTGTCTCTCCTTCCATACCCTTATACAGAAGGAAACAGCTGGCCGAATGTGTGTGTGTGTGTGTGTGTGTGTGTGTGTGTGTGTGTGTGTGTGTGCATGCGTGCGTGTGCGTTCGTGTGCGTGTATGAGTGTAAACCTGACCCCAAAGGAAGTAAACTCCACAGCTCCAAAACCACAGCTGTTAGTTTTGTGAACATTTTTTTTTAAGAAAATGGAGTATAGTGTAAGTTGTGAATTTTACTCTACATGTAAACACACACAAACACACACACACACACACACAGGCACAGCCTTTTCTCTCCACCATGGAGAGGTGGGTCTGCATGGCAAAAAAAGGATCCAATCAGCAGATTTTGAATTTAAGGCTGAAGGGCACCAGAGAAAAATCTGAGGTCTCCATCTATCAATGTCCAGTGTAATATGCAGTTTATATTTTGCTATCCACAGCTGTATGAAAGACGTAGAGCTCTAGTTTCTAACTCTTGAATGTTAAAAAGACTGCATAGTATTTGTATAGATAATGACCTTGAATCAGGAAAAGCACATTCCTAAAATGAACTGCTGCTTGGGCAGGATATGGCCAACCTACACCAGCGTTAGCAGGATTACACTGGATCGGCCCCGAACCCACTGCAGCCTGCCGTTGCCCTGGACCCAGCATACACCTGCCATCCATGTTAGAAAACTTGCGAGATGGAGATAAGAGTGGTGATTAAGGGTGGAGTGCTTCAAGTTGGGGTCTGAAAGAGGACACCAGGTCAGAGGTAGAGGAGAAGGGGGGAAAAAGGTTTGAGAGAGTTAAAACAATGGAGGGGTAATACCATAGAGCTATATGATGTGATGTCACAGTACAAGAGGTAACAGAGGCATGGAAGTACAACTAACATGAGAATAAAATGTTAAGGGCTGAGGTTCAGAGAAGACGATTGCAACATACAAACCTATGATTCAATCTACCGTGAGAGATGGAGGTTAGGAGGGTGGATGGGGGATTTGGTGCTCGTATTCTCTGCCAGGCTGGGTAGAACCAATCCGCTCCTTGATCTTCCCATCCTAGGACCCGGGGACTGGCGTGCGTAGAGGCCGGCTGGCCAGCAGATGTAGTGGCTGTGTCCCGGTGCGGATATTACCAGTAGGATTGCCATTTCCCTTTGACTTTCATCTGGAGCTCAAGGGGCTGAGAGAGAGCTCCGCAGGGCAGAGTAGGGTTGGAGAACAAGGAACAAGAGGATCAGAGATGGCTTTGGCTGAGCAGGAAGATGGTCTGGTTTGCGGATGGATGTGGGAGGAGTGAGTCACATTTTCACTCAGATATGCAGTCATCTATTTGTTCTATTTGACTTTGTGAGTAACATTGCATCATTTTCTCAACACGTCTTGACAAAATCTATGAATGATTCTGAGAAACTTCAGCATCATTCCCTATGAAATTAATATGGGGAAAGACAACCTTCAAAGAGAGCAATTACAGGGATAATCTTTTAGACTAATATGTGCTCAAACCCATTTGTTAGCACTTCAACTAGCTGACAGATATTCTGTTTTATTATAATCACCATATCACACATTTGTGATCAACTGTCTCCCATTTCCTGCTGCCCCCATTCATCCCTTTTTATACCATCTTCCACCTTTCTTTTCAGTGGTCTCCTTTTTCTTCCTAGCTTGGTATATTCTGCCCTGTGGTTTTTATGGCACTTTGAGAGCATATTAGCTTGAAGGGCTCCCTAGGCGTGCGGCCATCAGAGGAGAATGGTTCTCATTAGCCAGCATCATCATTTCCTTTCTAAGCAGTATCAGGCCTTTATGATTGAGCCTCTCCAGCACACCTTTGGGACCCTGGTTGGGAAACACCAAGAATCTGTGGTGTGGCAACAGGTTTTAAACTAAAGGAAGTGGTAGGAGTTACTACCTCGGAAGTTAGTGAAAATGATACATCGAATTTAGCATTTTGTATGGTTGCTATGAAGTTTATAGCAGAGGAACAAGGAATGCTAGTGACTCTATACTGTAGCCACATAAAAGTCTTTACTACAGTACCACAGACGTGCTGTTATTCACTAATATAACAAGAAATCCTTACAACGTGCAGGTTTCCAAGCAGTAAATGCCATTTTAAAGATGGTTAAAGATGGTGTCCAGACTCATAAAGTGTTCTTTATTATAAGCTGCAAATTCAATGGATATGACTTGAATTTGATTGTGTGCAAAACACCCTTGCACACAACCCTTCCACCCTGGCCCCCAGTCAGGCTTAGACTAAACTTTTGGGTTGTCATTGGGACCAGATTTAATCAGTACTGACTTTGTGGAAATATTTTGTTGCTGGCTACATACTAACAGACAGCCCTACAGCTGAGAGCTAGTGATGGCCCTAGTTTATTTGAGCTGCTTTATTAATGCCCATACCCAGGCTTCTCTGCTGGGGGTTGGGATGGGGATTGGATGGGAGAGTGTGTGTGTGTGTGGGAGGGGTGTTGCGTGAGTGACCCCCTTGACTTTCTTGACTTGCCTGGAGCCCAGCCCTGGCTACTAACACAGAAACCGGCATTCCTGCTGTAACACAGCACTGAGCAAATAAAGGCAGACATTCCATTGATATTGAAAAATACAGTAGAAGGATAAGCAGGGATGAGTCTGATCCTCTTTGTCTCAGCTCAGCCTGGTATGCAGGGGGAGATACAGACTAGGTGAGAGAAGAAAGAGAGAAAGCACGGACGGACTTGGGGCAGGATTTTTCCATTGAGGCAGGTACTTCTGTCTCAAACTCAAAACATGCAAACTTTTGTTTTAAAGCAAAACCACGATCAGAGTATCTGCTTTAGATAGCAGAGGTGCATTAGCATTGCTTGAGAGGCCAGATAATGGAGTTTGGTAGCAATGAGCCAATTTTTGTATTGACTACCTGCAGTGTAAGTCTGTGTGTATGCATCAAAGGTACGTGCAAGCAAAACAAGTCACTCCATTAAAGGCCTATTATATTGACCAGCGGTGAGAGCGACAAAGCCCTTCTTCCTTATCCATAATTGATGTAGCAATTAGAGCTGAACCTGGAACAGACTGTCAGGTCTGAGGGCTGGGAGGGGGCTGACCTCTCACTGCTTCAGCTGATTACAGATCAGATAGGAATGGCCACTGGCAGCGTACTTAGTGCACCGTTGTAAGTAATTTGATTCTAAAACTGCAGTCAGTTATGCAACCAAGAGTTTACATCAAAGTATTTGACTCACCCCCACAAAATCAAACATTTATAACATCACAGCACAACTTCTTTTTTTTCTAACCCACACAGATTTCTGAAAACACTTTGAAGTTGAAAAGGCAAGTATCACTTAGATCAGTTTAATTCAGAGGAGGCTGGTCACATGGAGCACCACAAGGCTGCATTCTATTCTCTGCATCTTACTTTTGTTTGGGCACTGCTGCTGCTACTTGGTGTCAGTGAGCAGGTAGCACCCTAATGACACTAAAGCCTCTTTTCTGTACTTCAGACACGACAGCCTTTAGTGTCACCTGAACATCACCAGCAAGCTCTGAGGTTTGAATGGTTTGAACAGAGAGAGAAACAAATGTCAGAACAGGTGAAAGCATGCGACTTGAGACTTCTGTACTGCTTGGCTGATTCCAGTGGGCAGAAATGTGTGTGAAATGTTATGTCAGGAGACACACACGGTGACAGTGTCTCTTGCTACCTGATGTGCTCTTCCTTTTCGCTATAATGGATAGCGATGAAGCATGTGTGTTGAGAGTGAGAGAGCAAAAGAATATGAATGTGAGTTTATCTCTGCATCCTTCACGCCTGTCTGTCTACAAGGACAACCTGACACCTGCCAATGCAATGAGGCATCTGGCGTTTGAGTGCACGCAGGTGTAGTACTAGGTGTGTGTGCGTGTGTGTGTGTGTGTGTGAGACTGAACACTGGTATCATTTAAAATCAGTGTTCCAGTGGGGAATGTGATGTGTTTGCATCTGTGTGTGGGATGGAGGAGTTGTACTGGGCCTTTAACTTTCTCTTTTGCATAGAGTCTGCTTTCTCCCCAGAATTCCCCTCCATCTTGAGAATCTGTCACATTGACTGGTGGAGGTCACTGTCCTCCCAGGGCCCCTTTTGCCTATTTGTTTCTGTGTGTATGTGTTTGTGTATGTGTGTATAGGGGAGTAAATCTTAATCTTGCCAAGGAGCTTAATAGTCTAGTACAGCCAAGAATCGCACTGGGCAGATTCCATTGCACTGATCCCTGCTCTGGAGTTGCCATGCTGCTATGCCCGTTGCTAGGTTAGCTGTAGGCTAAGATGTGTACCCCACTGGTGCCCCTGTATTTTTGCCCCTTTAGCTCCTTGAGTGGCCTGCCAGAGACCCTGTACCAGTCCTGGATCCCCTATATAGGTTGCCTGTGAACGAGAGGGACAGTTCCCAGAGAAGTGTGTGTGTGTGTGTGTGTGTGCGTGTGTGTGTTTGCATGCGTATGTGTGTTACTTAGAATACGGAATAGGGAGATTAGTTTGACGGGGCGAGCAGCCCCTGCCTGACATGGCACCACATAAAGAGTGAGTCGTGGACAAAAACGGCACAGAGATGGATGGCCAGTAATGAACTGTGTGAATGCATCCTCCCCTTCTCTTCACCCTCTAACCTTACCCCTCTTTGTAAGAAAGTGTGTGTGAAAAGAGATAAGGGAACGTTGTGTCAGTGCTTGGGAATGTAAATGTCTATGTGCTAGACAGTTAAAGAGAAGACATAGTGACGCAGAGAGTTTTAGCATTCTCCAGCTGTACCAAACAATGTCAGGACACCCATGATCCATAGCCACCAAGAGCAGCATCAGTCTTTTATTGGTGTCCAAAGGTCTGATCGGAGGCAGACTGATAGCTCGGTGTCTTCTGGCTTCACCCAAGAATAAAAAGAGACATGTAAATACCACTTTGAATAAATGGGACTCCGCATGCAATCACATTTTGTGTTAAAATGATGATAATGTTGCAACCAAGGAGTAACAATGGTCACTGAATGGATGTGTGGTTTAAGTCCTCTATGTATCAGTATTGTATAACTTAATATTATTGAACCCCAAATAAAGGCCAGCACACAGCTTATCTACACAAAGTGGCATAAGTATATAAAATTTCTAGGGTAAAATCTACAATCAGACAACAAATTTTGGAATATGTGCTAATACTAAAAAGGAGTAGTGGAACATTGTACCACCTCTGTGTCTCTTCTCTCTCTTCAGAGCCTCTAGCTCTCAAAGGGATAGATGGCAGGTAACAAATCTGGCAAAGGTCACACATCAGGTTGGATCAGAGGAGAATGCTCTGTCCCTGTTAATGACAGAGACTAATGGTACAAATCATTTTTACTGACTTCCCTGCATTTGAAAAACGGTGAGCTGGCACCCACACTTCAAAGACATATTGGCTATTGCATAAAGATCTTGTTTTACAGCAAATAAGGATTGATCTAGCAAATCAACGGTGTCATTATTCAGCCGCTGGGCAGAGCTGTCACAGGAGAGGAACAGTTGACTTTACTTCTGTTGTCTCTGAGGCATGCTCACAAGTCTTGAACTTATGCTGGAAGCAAGCACATACTCTGAAGAAGGGTGACTCGCTTATCAAGTATCATCTCACTGCTAATTTCAAACACCATGTCTGTGTGTGTGTGCATGCACCATAAGCATGCGTAAATGCGTAAATCTTTGCGCCTGTGTGCATGCTTACATCTATGTGTCTGCCTGTGTGAGTGGTAAAAAAAATATGTGTCAAAGGCCACCTCTCTTAATGAAACGTTGCCGTGAGGCAGGTCCAGTGGCCTTGTCAAAACCCAGGCCCATGTGCTACTTTACAGCCACCACCCCCACCCCCGGACAGGGATGTGAGCCTAGAGAGAGGAAGGTGGTGACAATGAGAGAGAGGAGAAGCAAGTTACTGACCTCCGCCCACCTCCACCACACTCCCTCCATGTGCCATGAATCAAACCTCCACCTTCCGACCATCTTTATAATTGTACACAGCAGGCAAAGGAGTGAAAACTGCCACAGGTGTTTTAAAGCCAATGGTAAACAGCTCAAAGTCTCTTTTGCACATGTAGCTTCTGTGTGGGGTTAAGTTACACTGGACAACAGTAGGTTACATCATAATAAGACTAAGATCCTACAACACAATTTTGGGCAGATCTTAATTCAGTGAAATAGAAAAAAATAACACACTTGAATTGAATAGAACTCATATCTATGTTTGTACAAGTCAGTGTTGAGTCTGGAAAAAGCTGCCTTGTCATCTTGATAGCATATATTGTGACAACTTGCTAAGCCCCAGTATACAGTAGCACCATTCCTCACTGGATTACAGCTCGGCAGCCAGTGTTCAGCCAAGCCCATGCAGGCTTGCACAGCATGCCAGACACACACACACACACACACACACACACACACACACACACACACACAGTCATGCACAACACGTATGGACCTTAGCTTCCTAGGATTTGTCCCATAATAAACTATTTGCCCCGTTGCCCCAGTACTGCTTCTCTGTATGAGTATTATGCTTTGGTGCATACATGTGTGTTGTGTGCATTCATGTGGTCTGTGTGTGTGTATTCTTGTCTACAGTATGTATGATGCGCTGAGGAAAAGTAAGACTAAATCTTATCAGTTGAAGACAGAGGGAGGGTTGTTGTTTGCTTCTTCCCTTTGCATAGGTCTGGGGATTTAATCTGTGTGGCAGCAGTGGCTGTGTGCTGGCAAACCATAAGAAACACAGAGGAGAAGAGAGTAGGAAAGAGAGAGAGTGAGGGAGGAGAGTAGCAGTAGAAAACTGACATGGTTGCCCAGAGAACCAAAGAAATGATGGCCAAGGCGTTTGTTATTCCTCCCACTCACCTTCCAACCCTTATTCCTCCCTTCCTCTCTCCCTCCCCTCCAACTCCGCCTTCCTCTTGGCTAGAGCCCGAAGTCCACCTCTTCTTCAGAGCTGTGGCCAGGCTTGTTAGAAGCAGCTGTTGTTGCTCCTTGGCCAGTGGGAAATGGAGACTCCTCCAAACAAACAAGCTGCCCATCTGGAGAGGCATTAGTGGCAAAGGACACTATGAACCATTTCTCACACACTTAGCCAACACAGAGGTCAACAAGGTGGCAGAAGACAGAGCATCCCTCTTTAAAAACCTACAGGCGTGGGTTGAGCTGTGATGCTTCCTTGTAATGTGTAGTTATGAAGGTAACACAGGTCACTATATATCAGAGTGTTGAATGTTCAGATGTACAAAGTGATATGATCCTCTTCCTCTCCATGACCCTGTCTACTGCAGGCTTTAATGGCAAATAAAAGCTAACACAACCCATTCTTTATACTAGTATAGGGCCCACACACACATACATGTATACGCATATTTACACACTTCCTCCCAGACATTAAGGTCTGCGATCTTGTACAGACCTCTTAACACTCCAGTTCTATTTGTCTCTCGGGTTTCCTTCACCCTGTTTTTGTTTTTCTCTCTGTCACTGCTCATTGCCAATTATAAAACTTTTTACCAATCAAATCACATTTGTCTTTTACTGGTGGGGAACACATGTCATTGACTGTTGCTGTAATGGGAGAAGCATGTCGAAGTGCCATTGCATAGCCTTGAAGTCGGCCGAGGTGATTGATTCCATCTGCCTTGATACGAGTGACGATGGGTCTCCATCCTCATATTGAAAAGCCAAACTAACTGTTTTCCTCTTCTAACCCTCTACGTCATCTTTCACTCCCTCCCACCCTCTGTTTTTCTGTCTTGCTTGTTCTCCCTTCTTTTCCCCACCATATTTGGAGGATTTACACATGAGCCAGCTTATGAAACACGGCTTATCTGCTAACATTGTCTCATTATGACAACAACATCACATTCCATTATCCTCCTTCCCTCCTGGTTTTTCATTACTTTGTACCTCAAGTTGTTGCTTGCTTTTAGGGACTATTTTGATACACCTCTTTTTGTCAAGGTTCTACTGCTTCTGCTGTTCCACAAAGCTTTTCAGCTATTGTAAATAATATGTAAATCTTATCATCACATAATATTTCCAAACTACGTGATGACAATATGTATTGCAATGTAGTCTATTTTTGCTTGACTCATATATTTTTCTCAAATAAAAAAAAAAGAGACCAGACATTTTCTTGAAAAACATTTTTAGGACCAAATAGCTGAAAAATAAAATGCAGTCAGTTGAAATGAGTTAAAACTAAAGTACAACATGCAAACAGTTTGAGGGATTCCCCAAATGTTGAGAACCTTTTCATGGTAAATCTGCCAAAATAAATGTTGAGAATTGTTTTAAAGATTTTGTATTGTTTAAAAGTAATTTCTCTAAGATAAATGATGACACAATGCATTATTACATTTCAGTATAAATTAAGTCAATGGCAGAGCCGTGTTTTGGACCACTTAACTATCTCTATTTCACAACAAGACTTCAAACCACTGACAAGTTTACCTACATTGTCATCTTTAAGAATCTATTCATAAGGCATATCCTCATACTTCAAATTGTGCTACTGCAATATGGATCCATCCATCAAATTTTGGCCACTTATTTGGGTCCAGGTCACAACAGCAACACATGAGAACAGCTCAGGCGTACTTTTCCCCAGTCATGTCCTCCATCTCATTGTGGAGGATACTGGAACATTCCCTAGTCGGGGATAGATAATCTCTTGTACATGTTCTGGGTCTAAATACTCAGAATACTTCATGTGTAGTGTAGTGTGAGCTTTGGTTTATTTATAAATGAATTTGCCACAGCAGATGCAACTTTGACAGGCATTTGAAAGGAAATAAGACATGACATAAATTACACAAATATTTCTTTCATTTTCTCTCTTTTATGGGCTTCTCAGCTGGTGGCACTCCAGGCAATCGCCTAGTTTGGCTTTGCCTTAAAACGGACCTGGCTAGATGATTAGTTTAATGGGTATTGACTCTGAGCCTTGTAACTTTATTTTATTGCATCCAATTTTATTTTATTTCAAAGATCACAAAGTATTCAAACACCATGCATTCCAAAAATGCCTACCTTATATAAAAAAAGACTCTTTGGCAGTTCTGTTGTCTAATTGGTTGTTCTGGCAAAGACCTGCTCCACTAATTAGCCAGTTGGTTTGCCTGTATTAGTGTTGTGTTGGCCCATTCAAATGCTGTTTTCTGACATCTCCCTGATGAGATGCAGCCCATTTCCACTGAAACAATAACAGCAATCTGATTTGGGATAAATGATGTCTTTGTCTATTGTCTTCTGGAACAACAAAAACCATTGGCACGGAAACACTTCTCTCTCTAGAGTCCTGCCTAGCCCTATTCACACATGCATACACATGCACGCATACAAAAAGTGCACAGTAGGGATGGGTTGATAGGCATTCTTAGTTCTACAAAATAAAGTTTTGTTAGATTTACGCATTTGACCGTGGCACGTGTGAAAGGAAAAATTTGTGTTGGATGACGGCTTAAAAAGAGGAATACATTTTGCTCTTATGTCAGTGAAGAAGTGATTTGATTAGGTATTCAAAGTTCCTGCGTGGAGTGCTTTGAATTTTCACATTTTATGTGGGTGTAATATCTGATAACTTATCACACACCTGGGAGGCTGTAACTGTATTTAATTAGACAACTGAATTCAGATCAGTTTAACACATACTATTGGGAATCATTGCAAACCTGGCCTTTTTTGTGACAATGACAGCTCAAACAGACATGTTGACACCGCATTGGCACTGTCAGTACTCTGATAACTAGCTTACTCCCTATCACAACACACAGTCATTCCACCCTTCACCCCTGTCTCTGTTTGTTTCTTTCTGCATCCTTTGGGATCAGCCCTCCTTGATTTCATCCTGTCTCTCTCTAGGCACTCACACAAAGCTTGCAGAGCCCCTAACTCCTGCACATCGGCACACACTAAATGTATGACACTTGTAAGGCCCTAGTGATGCAGGATAAGTGGCATTTCATTGATAACTGGGAGTGTGTGGTGCACTTTGCTGTGCTGAGGGTGGTAATCTGTCTCTAAGCCATTGCTGTACGTAGCTGGGCTGGGTTGTTGTTGTTGGGATCCATGAAGAGGAGCGGAAAGAAGGATGGGTAATGAGAAGAAGGAGTCCATTTCATTTCAATTTTAGAGACACAAACACATTGTCACATCCCAGAGGTGACAAGAGGAAAGTAATACGTTCAGAGCCAGGACGACTGTATGAGGATAGAAGTGATCAAGTTTAAGAGAGTCTGAGAGACTGGAGGAACAGCGAGGGGTAGAGACATGAGTGAAGTCCTCTTTAAGGAAAGCTAGGATTTCACCAATGTCAGCAGAAAGTGTTTGTGTGTGCAACTCTATGTGTGTGTTTGCAGGGACTGTGATAAAATTGGTGCTTAATGTCTGCCCTACCCTCATCACCCTAATTTATCTCTGATTGGCTGTAATGACACTGTGAGGGCTGGAGATTAGACACCAAGTCAGTCCTCCACCATGACATGTGTGTGGAGATGGTGGTGGGAGTTCATTTTTTATTTTACCCATGGGGCAGAACAGAATAGTATACAGTATAGTGGCACAGGTTTGCTGTGTGTAACTTAGACAAAATAGATAAAAGTGAGTTGGTAGCTGAGTAGTGGCACTGTAAATGCATTTGTGAAATAAATTATGGGTGCTTTCAACTTAAATAGTCACAGCTGTGCTCCTTCTGATGTACATATGAACTCACTTTAACTGTAACAGTCATAATCATACATCATCTGATTGTTTTTGAAAACCCTTGGAATTATGTGATGGGAATGGTGATTGGATGATGATGAGCCCTTAATATACAATTTTACAAGCCCAAAGGACTCTGAACATTAAAGCAGATTACCATGATTACTGTGATGAGCCAACCCATTTATCTCTGTCTGTTTGTCTCTTCCTTTCTCTCTCTTTCTATCTGTTTCTGTCTCTCGCAGCACATACAGAAGCCTCCAGTGACGGAAAGGCCAGTGGGAGACAGCCTGGAAGCGACAGCCCACATGAGAACCCTTCCAAGCCCCCCTCGGTGAAGGTGATAGGGGGCCCGTCATCTGCCAGCTGGGCACGACCCTGGAACCTTGCACTGCTCTTTGCTGCTCTTTGCTTGCAGTGGACCCTGTTCTGATGCCAGCACCCTCTGTGAATCCTCCCACTCACCTCCTGCCCCTTTAGGAATCACATACATGCACACAGACTCATATCATATACATATCACGCATAGTATCCTTACTCCTGTCCTCAACGTACATGGATGGATGGTTATGATGGAAAAATGAAAATGGAATACAAGACGGGGTGTGGAAGAGAAGAGGACAACACTGCAGGAGACTGTAGATGGGGGGGGGGGGGAGTGCTGCTCTTGCAGGAACTCCCAGTCCTGCAGCATCACCAATGTGGGTATTCGCACAAACTAATCCCATGCACGCTCATCTACAAAGATTAGGTCTGCTGCTTCTTCGTTTCTTGTATGCAGACACCAATACAGCCCTACCCTTTGTGGTTCAGAACGGGACTGCATCATTCTGATTTTACTTAAAAACGCTTACACATATGCAGACTCACATACACATTTTCACATATACAGTGCAAATACGGCTGTCTGCTTTTTCTGCTGCTGGTTTTTACTTAAACTTTCAGGCTAAAAACCTCATCACGGCTGCTGCACCATTCGCCAGCCAGGCAGAAGAATTGAGCTCATTTGAAAGCTCAACTCATTTTCTGTTTGAGGATTAAGGAATGCATGATAGACTGATAGATCAATCCCAGGTGCCCGGCCCAGAACAGCAGATTTGATATTCTCTAATGACTGTGTACCTTGGCAGGGATTAGAATGTAATGAGTTCACAGGTAGAGCATGGGCACACTTGCGCGGCTGAACACATTGTGCAGACAAACTAGGTGTGTATAGTATGTAACTGTATATATGTGGAAAGATTTGATGGAGTGTATGAGGTTCTGATTCAACAAAATGCTCTTAACTGATTGAGCTGAATGGGGTTTTCTTTTCTTTTCCCTTAGCTATGAATGGACTGTGTTTGTCTGCTCCATACTAGATTGGTATGGAGATTTAATTTCTGTAACAAATAAAGCAGGAATGCACATCATTTTCCAAATTCAAGCCCATGACATAAATGGACAAATTTTGGACATTTGAACAAAGTCTGTACATTGTTGATTTTACTAATGTTTATTGTGCATCCAGATTTGTGTGTTTGCTCGTTGAATTGCACATTAATGCATGTATAACCTACCAAGTTATCAAAATTGTTATGATAGGATCAGGCCCCTTCTTCAGGAAGCATCAAAAACTCATTTATTGCCTTTTCCATTACATTTCGCTGATGGCGTGACGTCAGGTTTTATCTTCCTCTCTCAAATGATGGTTTGGAACTTGAAAATAAGAGGAATGTCGGGCTGCAGATCCAACACATTCAGATTCAGAATACAATTTCATGCACACACACACACACAAAAGTAGAATATTTTTTACAAAGTTGGGTGCATCTATTGTTTGATCCAGTACAGTTAGCCATTGTTCGTGGATTTATCATACATTTTGCCAAATAAGCTCTAATGTCTCTCCACCCACTCTTAAGCAGACCATTCCTTGAAATTCCAACAGAATAAAAGCAAATCCTTCTTTGTTTGACTTATTGTTATTGACTTCTATAATGTCTTCCTGTGTATGCCTGTTTTCTCTCTTGTGTATATGAGGATGGTTTACCTACTGGTACAGCGTGTGAATGAGGATGAATGTATGCTCAATGCTATGCAAATACAGTATTAAACCTGATAATGCCTAAAAGCTACACAGATACAGTGTCTAAGCTAAATTGGTCTGTACACTTACATGGGTCTATGTGCAGTGAAATACCTCTTCCATTAACTAGCCTTTTCCTCTCCCTACTGAAAAGTAATTCACCGTTGATTCTGCCTAAAAGTGGAAGAAGGATGACCTGCTTAACTACTTGCAAATACATATTAGAGAACTGCATTTAATGAAGAATTGAGAAGACTACAGCTATGTAAAATTTTGGCAGTTTAAATGTGTCACATCTTGTGTTCTGTAACCGTATTTGTGTAGTTCATATGATTTCCTCCATGTATGTTTTGTTCCTGACTGTCATTCATGGCACGCACAGATCACATACAGCCCTTTACCCTTGCATGTGTATAAATGTACATATTTTAAGTCACTTGTCATTTGTTTTGTGTCTCATTTTCTCTCTTTTGTATCAGTATGATACAGTGCAGCTGAGCTCTATTAAAGGTGCTCTGTTTTTTTTTTTGCTTGTCTCGATAGCCTCTCCTTAAAGAATATCATTATAGATGTCATTATAGACATTGATCAACAGCAGAGATTTGCTTGGAAAAGATGTTTATTAAAGGCCCCACACACCTATGGGACACCCACACAGGTGTTTACTTATTTTTCCTGATTAGTTCTCTTCTTTGGACTCTGTGGGCTTGTTCAGGCTGTACTTGATTGACATCCTCCTCCTCATTCTCTTATTGCACCTGTTAGGGCAACTTAGGTCTTTCTTTGTTCTATTGGTACGTTGAGTTAAGTGACCTTATGTAATTCCCAGCATAGCTTCACCCAACTTCAGTATGAGAAGAGGTCTCATCAGCCATAATAATTGAAAACACCTGTGTAGGTGTGCAGACTCTGTTTTCATGTTGACACCACTCACATTGCCCATCCTGAAAACAGAATATTAAACAGTGAGGTGGACACATTATGCACATGCAGTGAGAGCCTTTTAAAAGAACTGCTTTGACACTGTGGAAAGTACACTTAATTTGCTTTCTTGCCAATAGATGCCTAGTAGCACCTCTAATGCTTAAAACATTGTATTTTGCTTGAGAAACAAGACTCCGGAAAGTCACTGTGACCAACCACTGGCCGCCAAGAAATAGATACAGCATGTAATTCCCCATAAAATCACAATTTCTCATTTTTTACATTATGATTTGTGTATGGATTAGAGAAATAAGATCAGCAAGGTAGTGCACTTCAGAAGTGCTGGAAGGTGTATTTGTGAACTATACAGAGAGCCAGACTAGCTGCTGTCTGGGCCAAGATAAGGTAATCGCCACCTGGCTTAAGCTCCATAGCCAGCACACAGACACAGGAGTGATATTGATTTTCTCATCTAACTCAGCAAGAAAGCAAATAAGCTATTTTCCCAAAACAGTGAACTATTCCTAAACCAAGACGACTTATAGACTAACTATGATTACATTGCACTGGCTTGCTTCCTGTCCCTAAAAACACATCAGTTTCATTGACTTTACTTTTCTGCTGGTGAGCAGTGGAGGAGGACTGAGTTATGAGGGTGTAGGCAGGGCAAGTCTTCTTAGGCTGACCTTCTCTATTTGCATCCAGGAAGCCCCTTGCTAAACATATCAGTCCATGTCTGCACCAGGAATAGAGGCAGAGGGGAGTGTGAGAGTGCAGAAGACATGTAAAGGTTTGGTGCTGGAAAAGGACTGTGGCAGACAGTCAGTTGTGATGACAGTGGCGTCAACAGTGACAGTTTGCTCGCCTCAGCTGATGTGTGGCTGACCTATTGGCTGCTCCTGCAGGGGAAACTTTAGCTATTCATGGGCTATAATTGCCCTGAATTAGTCTGTGCTGCCAGCTGCAATGTTAGCATCACTGTTAGCCTAGCTTAGCTACTGTAGGACACATATAAACACAAAGCAAGCATGAAGGGTGCCACTGTTGGTGAAAACAGACACGTTTGAGATTCAAATAGAGTGAGGTTATGGCCTAAATCAGGTGTATGTCATGTGGTATCACTGTTATTTACCAGATAAAGCCAGATAAGTTGTACATTAGGACTAGTGATGTTTATAATTGGTCTTCAGGGCAACACTGGTCTTTTTTTCCTCCACAGTGATTATAAAAGCATTTGATGGCAATGTATCAGGCGACAGTGGCCCTCCAAGTCTCACCACACCTCCCACTGTTTTAGCCATCAGCCTGGGAGCACATAACTAATAGTACTTTCCTGGCTACAGGAAAGCAATGTCCACGAGCTCTTTCTCACTCTATTTGTCTCTCTCACACACACACATACACTTTTATGAACACAAAAGTCATCACAAACACACACCAATGATCTCATTCACACACCCTGTCCACAGTTGTACACTTCCAATTGCACGCGGTCTGTATTTGATCCTTGGAGTCTATTTCATGCTTGTTGCTGTGAAACTGAGTGTCTGGCTGACTGCAGACGAGAGCAGAGACAGTGCCCAGTCCAAGGATATCGTGCCTCCTCTTTGCCTGAGCTGTAATTGGACTGCATTGTCCCTGCCTGACAAAACCAAAGCCGTCTGTCGTCCTTTAATAACCTCCGCTGACTGACGCAGAAAGCCATGGATGACTTTAAAATATGGACAATAATGGAAGAAAACTGAGACACTGAAAGAGAGTTAGTCTGCGCTTTCTTTCTTAAATTAGCTTTATAAAGACAGTTTAATGTCTTTAAAATGGGTATGGGATGATTCAGTACTTTATACTGTAGGCACATACATACTGTACACACACATTGCAAGGAGCAGTGTGGTCAGTGAGTGTAACTGAGAATTCGGGGGACCTGAGGTCACAGCTGCTCAGCTGTCTGTCTGGGCTATTTTAAACGGTAGCACACATCAGCGCTTCTGTCCCACTGGCTTGGCCAAGTCCACACCTAACCGTCCTCTCGCACACACACACACACACACACACACACACACTGAAATCGTTCTTGCCTTAGTAAAGAGTAGAGAGGAGGAGGGAGCAAAGGAAGGAGGGAGGCACTAGAAATAGCTTTTCAAAGACCAACAATTGGGTGAGGTAGAGGGGAAACGAAGGGGGACCTGCAGCTCCTATTAACCACAGCTCTCCTTGAGTTTCAGTCGTCAACTGTATCCATTCCCCTCTGCGCAGAAGCTCCCTATGCCCTCACAACAGGCTAATACAAGCTGTCACTGCCAATTCTCCCTGCTCCGCTGGCCAATTAGCATTATGCTCAATGAGCTCTTCAGCTGACTAATTGAGTCCAATTAAACAAATTTTCGACATGACAGACCATCAAGAGGTTCCTCAGCAACACTGACAGAGATCAAATCTGCAACAGGGACACAAGAACTTTTGCTTGATTCCTCCTATTCACTGATTGGCCTCACTTGTCAGTTGTTTCCCATCATGCACTGCTGGCAGAGGGCAGGTAAACAGTGTTAGGAGGTATTATCCTCCTGGCAGCTACTGTGAGGTTGTTGTCATTTTCTGTCTGACGGTGGGAAAAACTGTTGTGGGGGCAATGCACAACGGTGTGTTGCTAACTGAAGAAACATTATAAAAACCAACATGCACGTACAAAACATTCATGCATACCAACAACTGTAAAAGTTTAAGATTGCACAGGCTATCCTGCACTCAGTAGACAGCTCCCTCTGGCAAGTCATTCTGGATGTGTATGAACAGCACCGAATATGAACGCAATAATGCAGAACAGCCATTCAGCTGTGCAATAATCTCAGATCCCACAAGAATCCCAATTGATTCTGCCTCTTTTGAAAGACAAATAGAGGCAGACGTGAACCTCCACATCACAAGCCAGAGGACTGGGCGTCTGGCATGGACCCCTTTCTAACCACTCTGAGGACACCCGAAGGTGAAGAGGTTTTCTGGACTTCGCTGCCCACCACTCGATCACACAAGGGATAGTGAGGTCAGGTAGGGCTCTGCTCACACATGTCCCTGACCATGTCTCAAGCAGATGAGAGGGAAGAGAGAAAGCATTATATTTGCCCTATATCTTTCAACTGCTAGAGTGGCAATACAACATATGGATGTTGCTTATAGTGCATCAGTTTGTGCTCACTTGCCAGACTTTCTGCTCCTGATACTGTACAGACTAATGCGGGTTATAGGCAAAGTAAACAGCAAACAAACCACCATTACTGTGGCAGCATCTCACTTGTAAGCCTGTGCAGTAACACTGAATTTTAAGAAAAGGATTTCAGTTTATAATTGCTTTTATAGCTTTTGCCAAGAAATATGAACAGGAGATCCTGTAGAACCTGCTACATGTAAAAATATAGTCATCGAAATTCAGTTGAAATAGGGGTTATATGTAATCCAGATAAAAGCCCCCCCCCAAAAAAAAACAAACAAAAAAAACAAACAAAAAAAGACTGTTACATCCACATTCACATGATGTTTGGCCATCTTCATCCTGGCAGTGCCAACTTTCAGTCTTTTCGCTGCTCCCAGTTTGACTATGCTACTGCAATCATGGCAGCTTGGCAAGTAAATGCAACACATAAATCAACCTGCAGACTACTTTATATATTTGACCAACAGATGCAAATTACTGTACACAACGTGCACATGGATAGCACATGTAAGAGTCATGCACATGCCCACAAAAGACTCAAAGGTCCTGGCCCGTGAAAGAAACAGAAGTGCTGGGTGAGGACGAGTTGTCATTAGAATGAATTGTGTGTTAATAAGGCCGTGCAGAGGGGCCTGAACATTAGTCACCATGAAAGTCTGGCTGTTAGGAAAACAGATTAACTATGTCGCCACATGACAATGGCCAGCCAGAGAGAAATGTGGCCCCGCTAGCACGAGCCCCCATTCCAATTAGACTGGTGGGGTCTGCACTCATATGTGTGTGTGTGTGTGTGTGTGTGTGTGTGGTTTGAGGCGTGATTGAGGAGGTTAGGAAGGAGTTTGTGTGTGTGTGTGTGTGTACATGTCTGTCACACATGTTCAAGGCTGGCCAGCATCTCATGTTGAATTCTTTGTCAGGCTCGCTCTGTTTGGCATGCTACAGGCAGCCTCCTTCCTCATGTCCCGGAGATGGATGAGCACTGGTGTGAATGTTCCATGGCTCCCTTGGGTGCCATTCCACCTTTCCAACTCTCTCTTCCTCTCGCTCCTTCTCTTTCTGTCTCTATCAGGCTGGAACTGAATTCACACATTCCCCCTGTAAGACTTTTGTGTTCGTTGTTTTTTTTATATTTTTTTTATTTTATACTTCCATTTGTCCCGTCAGGATTTCTCCCCATGCGTTTGTCATTCGAATACCTGATATCAGTGTGTTATGTTAGAATGAATGTTACATTTGGAGCCTGAATGTTAACTCACTAATTTGTTGGTGTATACATGTGTGAGCATGTTGGCCACATGTGTGTGGATGAATGAGCATGCTGGTACCCAGGAGCTTCATTGATTGGATCTGATTACGGATTCATGGCCGCCTGCTGCTGTCCGATCAAGACAGAGGATAAATCGATGTTACAAGGCCTCTAGGCCTTCACCTCCATACTTATAACACATATCTTCCCTTCCTCATACCAGATGGGATTTGGATTACATTAATGACACTACAAACATATTGCTGGTTGACTTGACTACTGTTGGGACAACAAAAGTCCAGTGCCTTTTTTTTTTTACGTTTGACCTGGCACAGTACAACCTGGAGTAAAGATGACTCTACACAGGCATATTTTCATGTATTCTCAGGTATTTCTCCAGTGGCTGATGGTTCTGCTTTGAGTATTCGGAGTGGGGTGAGAATGGAGGGGCTGGGGTCAGAGCAGCAAGTTGCTGAAAATTTTAGTATCTCATCCAGTGAGCTTGTTAGCTATCTTTCTTGCTTTCTGTACTATGCTTCTTTATTCAGACATCATACACATATTAGTAACTATAATATAAAAATGATAATATAGAGAGTACATAGGCTACATCACCACCTTAAATGAAATTTAGATGTAGCTAATGCCTTAATTGCCCTGCAGCAGATGGGGATTTATAATGACAGAAGACAAAAAATTATGAGAATTTGAGACATACTGTTGCCTAATGTAGGAGACATGCATGCAATGAAATTGTTTATGGTTGCTATTTTTTTGTAAATGAAAATTCACATTTCTTTGTTGAAAGTTCAGTCTAAACATGCAAACTTGGGACAATTCTCACTCAAATCTAGCAGCAACATACACATGCTGTGCTTTGTCAATAAATATTGTAGGTTAGAAATGAATGACAGATTTTATAAAAGCTTTGAGAGAACCAGGTAAGCAGTGTTGGGCAAGTTACTTGAAAATCTAATAGATTAGCTACTCATCACAGATTAGGCCTACTCGTTGAAAAAGTAATTACATCAACAAAAGTAATTAATTACATAACTTGTTTTCGTTACTCAGCACAGCTCTGTCAATGGTGCTTTAACAAATCCAAAGTCTCCACATCTACACATCACATATTCTGTCTTTAACGTGTAGAAACTGAAACGAGACATTGTGGTTTAACAAGCAGGCAACCTACGTTTTGGAGGTACTAAGTGACCATCAACCACCAACAGTTAGCAACGTTACTTCCGGTGACTGCAGGTAGCTTGACTCGTCCTCACAGGTGCGGCTCTCACACACCCTCCAACTCCGACCAAGACTTCCCTGTAGGCCTACCACCTGCTAAGAAGACACACGATATAAATATGACAACTTTGGAGTTACCGGGAGTCTCATTGCTCCTCTTCTTGCGAAGGCTAGCCGCCTCCCCCACCTCCAGTCCCTGCACCAAGCTAACATGTACCTGACGGTTTCTCCACAATGCAAGACAAAACTGATATCAGTCATCCATCAAACTTCTGGTAAGACAGCTAACATGCCGACCCCTAAATTGTGGAAGTAAGTTAGAGAGTGTTGCTGGAATTAATAACTGTAATTACTGAATTTTATTTTTGAATTCCCTGCACTGTTAGTGAAAAAGTAGTCACATTACTGTAATATTACTGCCCAATAGTGGTTAATAGATTCACTTGATTTTAAGTCAATAATCCTACTTTCCAACTGTTTAAGCTTTGGTACATTAAAGCAAGTCAAAATGTCTGTTATTCAAAACTTGCCTCATACTTTTCATAGAGCAGGATATAAACAGGTGTAGATTTTTCACAAAACGTAGCACTAATGCTGTGATGGTATTATGTGCAAGTCAATTTTAAATAAAACTGATTTGACTTGACCTGACTTTTGATGTACTTATTAGTGGGGAAAAAAGTTCTGACTGCACACTGACTCCAATCTACAAATGAATTCAAATACCAAGATGGAAAAAGTTTGACCTGATAAGACTCTTACAGGAATCAGAATGTTATTTGAATACATTTGTGTGTTGGAGACTCTGTCCCGGTGTTACTCTTCTGGTCAAATTATTCTATGATATAATGATAGTCCTGCAATTACAAATGATGTGCGTTTAATAATTACAGTCCTTTCCTTTCTGTATCCCCTGAAAAAAAGCCTCTGACTGTAGGCACCTTGTGAAACATGCATGTATGAATCACTGATCGTGGCAGTGTTACATGCTACGCACACCCTTGTTACATTTGCTGCTGTAAATGATGCTCCAGTCAAGAGGCTCTTCAATTCAATTCAGTTTTATTTATATAGCGCCATATCATAACAAAGTTATCTCAGGGCACTTTTTTCGAATAGAGCAGGTCTAGACCGACTCTTTATATTTACAGAGACCCAACAGTTCCCACCATGAGCAAGCACTATGCGACAGTGGCAAGGAAAAACTCCCTTTTTAACAGGTAGAAACCTCGAGCAGAACCAGGCTCAAGGTGGGCGGTCACCTGCCTCGACCGGTTGGGTTGAAGGGGGAAGGGGGGAGCGGGAGAGAGAGAGCAGGAGGAAAGAGAACATACAGCAGCTCAATACAGCATAGATATGGTAATGGCATTGATGTCAACACCAACAGAAACAACACCAAGAGCAACATTATAATAGCAATACCAATAACAGCAACAACAGTAATAGCATCAGCGGGTGCAGAGCAGGAGCACGGGGGCAGCAGGCGGCAGCAACCACAGACCCAGACCTCCACAGCTCCAGAGGCAGAAACACCTGCAGAAAGCAACAGAAGTGGAGGGAGAGAGAGAGAGGAGAGAAAGCACACAACTACGGGAAGAAGTTGAATTAATAACAAGCATAGGCTCTTTTGCATCAATGATGAGGCACATTTTTCCACTTCGGGCTGCGGGAAACGTACACACAGCATTACAGCTACATTTGACATCCGACCAAAGATGGACTGTTTTTCAGCCGACAGATTTACAGGCTAGATTTGTTTTACAATCCAGTTTACAACGCTATATGAAAGGAGTGCTGAGAGAACCATCCGTCTAAATGGCAATACCCCATTAGCAGCTTCACTCTGATCAGAGAGGGTGAGTGAAAAGGCTTCAGACAAAACCTTGCCAGTACCAAAGCTGGGCAGCTTTCAAAAGTGGGTCGTTTAAAATAGAAAAAAGAAAATGCTCGTGAAAGCTGGCAGATTATATCAGCGGTAAGAATTAGTACTTAAACATCACTTACTGTATTTGTGTCTGGTGATCAAACTGAGTCAGTTGATGCATTGCACTATGCAGTCTCACAAATTGGAGAAATGTGAGGAGGAGTAATTTGATGAAGTGCTTCTGTACAGAGGAGAGCTGAGGAATGCTGAAGGAATGTGTGGATATCCTAAAGTGGCAGTGGGAAAATAATGAAGGACTCCTCATAGGGGGCTGAGAACCACAGAGAGACGTGGCCTCCCACTGTTTCCAAAGTCCATGTGGAGGGAGACGCTGCCAATCTGGATGAAGATCTGCCATAGAACCACATAAAACCTGAAGAGAGTTGAGGTTAGTTGACTCTGGACCATTTGCATGCATCAAAATTCAGAGAAGACTCGTGGCCAGTTTCAGTGTTTTAATTTCTGTTATGAATCCAAGGTCACTGTCAAGGTCGCTCTAAGGAAAATATTATCCACCAACTTTGTTATTTTTGTAGCACAGGACGTGGAACTCACCATAATGTAATGATTATATGAATATACGTATTAATGCTGAGGAAACAAGTACTGGCATGAGAGCTGGTCGTAAGAGGTCACCTGAGTCTTGCAGTTTTGCCATCGCTTCCCATGAGTTTATGAGTTTTCACGGCAAGAGCCAGATGAGGAGAGTAGTGCGTTTATCCTCGATGACATATGACAAATAGAGGAGGTGAAATATTTATATGAGAAACAGCATGCAGGCAAATGAACAGAGTAATTGGATGAAGTTGGTGCAGGACTGAGGAGACGCCACTGCCAGATGGGTACAGTCTGCCATTGTATATGAGAAAAAGAGATAGGAAAAAGGCCAGTGTTTTATTAAGCGCAGTCCTCTTATTTGATAAGTCTACATAAATGAGATATGTGCTTTCTTTTCTGTCTCAAGGACTGCATAAGTGAACAAATATTAAAACACTGCATTCAGTGGCTATTATTCAGCTTTAAGTGGTGTCTCAATTAGATTTCATGCGCTCTGCTCCACTGCACCCCGTGGTAATTTCTGAAGAAGTAGTTTGTGGTGTGTTTGTATTGGATTTTATTATACTGTGAGATGTACCTAAGGAATTTTTTTTTCTCCTCCTCTGCCCATGCTTGGAGAAAACTGGAATGTGCTCAGATTACTGAACAGAAAATGTGCCAGGATGCCCACAGAGACATACAAAAGCACAACGCAACACACCACAGGGGGCATTTCTGATCCACGACAGCGCCTGTTTACAAGAACAACCCCAAGAATTCAAGGATCGGACCATGTTGGCCATCGGTTGTTTTTACTTAATTCTAACACTTTTCTTTTCCCTCTTCTTCTTTGAAAACCATATTTGTTTTATCTCTATCACTTCATCCTTTCAACTTTGAATGTACAATCCCTCCCTGCTACTTTTCCCCAACTCACTTCTCTGTCATTCTCCTCGTGTCATCCATCATCATATTCTCTCCCTCCTTATCTTGCCTCATAAGCTCACCCCCCCACCCCACACACACACACACACACACACACACACACCCCAGTTTCCCTCGCTATTTCTCATTTGTTCTCCAGAATACTATCTGTCTACCCTTTGCACTTAGCATCAAAATTTCTCCTTTTTCTGTCATCATCTGTCTTTGGCAACTGGGGAGGGCTCCGAGTGTGGAGATATGCAGATCTCCTGTTTGTGGAGGCTGTGTTTGCACAGACAGACACTGGGCAAATGTGATCAAGGGAAGATGTAGCACTGCAAAATGCCAAAGGGACAGGCAAGAAGAGAGGGCTTGCGTTAAAATAACTCTGGATTAAAGTTTTTTGCATGGCCGTGTTTTAACAGGCAAGGATGAATGCGTGATCGTGTGTTCTCATGAGGCGTAGATAGGAAGAGGAAGAAAGAAAAGACAGAGCAGGAGAGAGTGTGTTTACAAGAGAGAAAACAGTAACGAGACGGACGGAAGAAAAGAGACAATGAACGAGGAACGGGAAAGGGAAGAGATGGACCCAGTGAGTAATGTGTACACACTCCAGCAGTCTGGCGAATGTGCTGAACTCAGGCTAATGGCTGACATAAAAACCCAGAAAAGAGGCAGAATCGATGCTATCTGTAAGAGGCCAGGATGAGACCGGTTTTAGGGAGAGGACGCAATGATCTCTCTCTAAAGGCTGATTACATCTGTTGTAACAGCACACTGATATTTACATAGAAACCAAGCTGAGGCCCGGCAGTGGGCCCTGTCCTGCTGCGGAGAACCACGTGTGTGTGTGTGTGTGTGTGTGTGTCTTTTATCAGATCTGGCTGTACCCTGCTCTTTTTGTCATTAATGTCTTCATAAAACTGTACTCGTGAGTGTGATGGGCGAGAGCACTGTGTTCTTGTGCACTTCAATGCCACAGTAGGAAATCCTCCTTTGCACCATTTTCATATGGTTACATAAACTGAGATTACCACTCTCTATATATGTGAACAGCTCTATGAACACAGGCAAAATGCTCTGTCAAATTTCCATATGGGATACCTGCACAAATGATTCCTACAGAATATGACTGGAATTACATCATAATGGCTTTTGCTGTCACCTCTATGTGTTAGCATCTGCCATCCCTCTCAAGCAATATTTAAACCTAATTTGGGGACAAAAGTGCACCTATATTGTCCAGATCTAGACATGGATTAATTTTTATCCAACAGCAAGTTTCCAGTTGTTCAACATGTCCTGTAGCTGCTTCACAATAAAGGCTTGCAGGAAATGTTCAGTTGGCGTTAACAGGTGTTTAATAAAGCAGCAGGTTTCAAAACTATTCCGATCGCACAGAAAAAGAGAGAACATTAGAAAACACTCGTTTGACAGCTGTGAAGTGGTGCAATCAGTAATTAATCAGCCAGTGCTACATTTGGGTGTGGCAATCCTGATGAGTTTGTGTTATAAATATTTTCACCTGTTGAGTATTGTACAGGCTACTGATGATGAGTAAAATTACATTGTTTATACATCTCCTGATGCCTTCATAGCACAGAAACACAAAAATAAATATGCTCAATTGTTCCTCTTGTGCAGAATTGGTTAAATAATTAGTTCTGTAAATACTGAAAGTTAGTCAATTTGAAGGTGAAGGAGACGTTTATTTGTAAGATGCTTTTAGGCCCAGTGTTTCCCCTTTGATTACCCTTCTCTTCATCCATGTGTTAAGACAGTGGTGGTTTGTTAATCATTTGTAAAACACAGTGGAAAGGCAAGGCAGAACCTAGAACCAAGATCTTACGGTTTCTTATAAGTTCAAGTTATGGAAAGCTCCACATTACAGGTCTTTGAAGTTCCCATAGTGGAAAACAGCTAATAGAAATTAGGCTTACAAGACTTAACCAGCAGCTACAGCTGTGGTGACCAAGCTGGAGCAGGAAGAGGAGGAGTACTGAGAGCAGTCTGCCTGACAAAGCTTGTCTATGTTAGAGTCACTGTCACTAAATGTATGTGGATGAAGAGTGGAGTAGCTGCTGCCCAGGCAGTCCCTGTAGAGGTGGGCTAGAGTTGACTGGGCTTTTCCTGTTTGGCTGAGTGCATATTAAACATACAGACTTTCAGTGTGCAGATGATCTAAGATGAGTTGTAAAGATTACAAAGCATTTAGAGGGAAAGACCTGTGTTATATTAACATTTCCTTCCATCTATCTATATGGAACTAAGTGTGAGTGTTTTTGCCCGAAAGGAATGGTGAAACATCTGTAGTATTTCTGTATAGAAGCAATGTAATTTTCACTAGAAAACCTCATCACGCCCTGAAAATGCTCACCACATAATTACTGCATGTGTACTCTAAACTGACAGTTGCTTAGTTGTACGGTCTCTCACCCCGTTTTCCCCCATCCCTTTGCTACCATTCTGCCTCCCCTCTTTTGCTCTCCCTGGTCTCCCAAACTTCCCCCGGCATCCTGCTCCTCATTAGAAGGCCTTTCATGGTCAGAGCCAATAAAACTTCAATGGGAGGCAGCCTGAAGAAAACATGGCTGTTCTGTGGCTGTTACTGAGCGTTAATTACATGATCTCCGTACCAGACAGTGCACTGCCGACCTATGGCCACATGTGGGACACAGTCAGACACATAAACTCACATTACACGCACACCAACTGCCTCTGACACACAGAAGAAATGTGCACAGACACAAATATGCATAAGAAGGTCATACATACACAAAACCATATATAATACTGACAGACATTCACACACCACTAGACTTATTAACCTCTGGCCACATCTGCTTAACTCTGCCCTGTGTCCCCCCCACAGCAACAAGAAAAGTGAAGCAGCAGCATTATACATAATTAGAAAGTGGTTTCTGTCTGTTTCTGCTGTGTGGCACACTTACACAATTCTCAACTTTAGCAGAGTAACTGCAATGGTGTAGCGCCAGATTTGCCCAAGCACACATGCACAGGCTGCAAATGAGTGAGACACTTGACATTGCAGAACGAAAGTGTAATTCATGCCTGCTCATTTCAGAGCTGTAATAATGGGAAGTGAGTGTAGCCATTTGTTAGTTAGTGATATGTGAGATGCTGTCCTCTTTGTTTGGACTCATGCAGCCATGAGGAACAGACTAATTATAGAGTAACGTTTCCTAATGTATTCACAAACAATGTCTGCCTTCATAAATAGAATGATTGGGAGGCATGTGGCTCTCTGCTCTTGTCTTTTCTCGTTTCTCTCCGTGCTTCTCACTTTTGTTTGTCTATCTGTCGTGCGACGGCTGGTTATTTCAGGCTGCATTGGAGGTTTTCCATGTGTCACTGCGATAATGTGCGGTGGCGTCTTCTTCCACAAACAATCCTTAAAAAGCATCTCTCACAGGAGTGACACCATCACACACCGAGATGACTAAAGAGACATTATTTTAAGTGAGAAAACTGTATGTCTCTTTACTGCTGTAACACAACTGTCCAGGATGTAAGGTCTACACCACAGAGTCACATCAGCTGAAAATTGTGTGGGTTTCTAATGTCACATGAAACATGTCACACTATGTGGTAATTTTCTGTTTTTACCTGAACTTATGACTGTGCATGTTCATACAGAGGATGCATAAGCCTGGCACTTATGAAACCAGTGCAATACCCAAAGTGTCATCAGCTAGCTCATTACAGCATGAGACCTTTAAACTCAATTGTTGCTTCATAGAAAGAGGGCCCTGGGTTCGAACCAACCTGAACTAAGTGACCCACCCCCACCCCACAACATTAGTTATGGACATATTGCTGCCATTGGCCATGACAAGGCACTGGCTGGCTGAGTCTGGAGCTGGGAACCGGAAGTCACTGATCCTATTAGTAATATAAATAAGTAATGAATGAACAGAAACTTCCAAGTATGTATAAAATGTAGCCTGCTTTATAAACAAAGCATTTCCTTTTGAGACAAGAAGAAATAGAAATGGCTTTGACCAAACAAAGCCAATTAGATAAACAGCCTTCATATAGGAAAAGCTAAGGGGCTGTGGGATAGTAAAAAAAAGAGGGGAATTCTTGTATGTATGAGACAACACAAGTATAATCTTATTTCATACTGAAGGTGAACATAGTCCGTGTTTCTCATCCCTTGTTTTCTATGCTCGGTCAAGCCTGAAATTATTCGGGAACATTTCACGCTTGTGTTATTAACCAACACATACACGTACAGAAACTCAGATAATAAAGGCATTCAGCAGCTGACAGGTAAACTGGCAACTCCACTGGGCAGGTAGCGACTTGTACTTTAATTGCACCTTGAGCGATATGGCACATATATGCAGCTACTCTCTGCAGAGCGGAGGAGAGGTGCTACTCAGCGTTGACCTGTATCGGTGGGTGGGTACCTGGGGTCGAGGGCACGTCCACAGTTCACCTGTGACACCTGGCTGGAGGAGATCAAGCTGTCAGTACGCGTAGAGCACATTCTTTCACTGAGAACCAGACCCCCCTTATGATACAGCAAACATCACATACACACTTGGACTGGTCCAAAAATGAAAATGACAGATTTTGAAAACTAAACCCACGACTCAACCCTGTTAGACAGTAATGTTATTCTGAAACATGTCTAAAAATAATATTTAGATGAGACAGAATGAAGGCAGGAGGAGCGCGAAACCTCGTATAGCCTACTCTTTCTCTCTCTCTCTCCCTCTCTGTCTGTCTGCCTCTCTTTCTCCCCCGCCTCTTCATTCCACAGAGTGGCAGCGCTGGCATAGCATCGTTCAGAAAACCCTGAGCTGGAAACGGGCTGCGGTAGCTGCCTGTGCACACCTCTTAACTCAGATCCCCCCGGGCCGACATAGCCGGTAGGCGTGCGGCGACAGAACCTGGCTGCACAGCGTCAGCGCAATACAGTGCTATTTTCTGACACGACTTCAATTATTTCAGCTGTGAATGCGTAACCCAATTCTTTCATCTCTTGCTTCTCCCTCTCTAGGTGAACCAAAACCCCAACAGTGGATATAGGAGACAGGAGATCTTTACTCATCCTCGGCACAGCGTGAGAAGATAATTATTTGGGGGAAAAAATATCCTGTCCTGTCCACACCGGACCGACGTTAGGAGTGGGAAGAGACGGGACCTCTGCGCTGTGAAGAGTCGCTCCTGTATGGCGCAGCAGTGCGCGGAGAGCAGCCACAGACGCACTAAAAGGGCAGTAGGGATAAAGGAAGGTGGAGGATATTTTACGCACAGCAGCACTCAGTAGCCCCGTTTGACGCGCGGCCACTTACTGGGAGTCTCCTGCTCCGTCTAGGACTCAAAACAGTCGCTTCGCCTCTTGGTCGGATTTGCACTTGACCAAGTCCACATACAGCAGTCGGCTGGGATGGATTCCTTCATCATAGCGGCTCTGGCAGTGTGCTCTCTAACGGCACCAGCCTATGGGGACAAAGGGATCAACAAAGCCCGGAGTTGTTCGGATATCAGGCAGTTTTATAGCGGGAAAGGATTCGCTCTTGATGGTGTCCCTCAGTCTGAAATATCAGGTAAGCTCCTTTAAAATACAGCCTGGCCAAAGTCTGCTGCGGTCATGTTGTGCGCACTCTTTCTCTGGAGAATATCTGATCTTTACCCTCGAACCCCAGCACCCTTTCAGGATCATCTAGCTGTCCAAATACTACACTACATTATTTTTTTAAATTATGCCACAAAATGTTCAACACACTGTGAAGCACCATACGGTTGCTATAAACTCATTGCCACTTAGAACCATAATCCCTCAGCAAGTCCCCCTAGGAATGTTGGTCTATTTTGGGGCCAAAGTCGCACCTGCAGTAGCACCATTTAATGTATCTACGTTAAGTGTTGGTGTGTAGATCTGACATATCCTGTAGAAATGAATGATCCTGAAAATGAATGATTGTAGGTTTGTGCGCAGTTGGGTCACAAACAATGCAGTTTGCACACATCACTGCAGGACACTGTAACTTAAAAATATGCCTTGTTAACCACAAGCTGCAAATGAAGTACTTTTGTAGTTTGTTTTGTTGTGAGAGTGAGCAAACCCACTTTCTATCTTTATACCTTTTTAAACCTGTAGTAACACTCATTTCATGTCACATGGTAAAGCAGAGGAGCTGTAGCTCTCGGCTATCTCTGAAGATGAAACACTGCTTTGAAAAGATATTAAGACAGTACAGACATCACTGACAATCTGACTGTTTGATGCCTGATAAAAAAATATGAGAACGTCCCGTCTAATTCTCTCACACTTGACATTATTGGAAACACAGATGCAGGATCAGCGCCCTGTTCTCGTTTCTGTTTCCCTATCACTCTAAACTAAGCTGCTACTCCTCAAGACACTCCATAATCTTTCATCTTCTTTAAACTGTCTGGTGTTTGTTCGGGGAATTCTTCCAGCCAGTCACTTGACCATGTGCTGTAGCCACGCAAATACTATGTTGCACACTCTGTCATTCATGGTCTGATTTCAGACAAGTCACAAGCCCCTCTGCAGCTCAGATGATTACATGTGTGCCTTTCCTGGAATTCGGCGCAAGGCTTTCTCGCTCATGGACACACAGACACACACACACACACACACACACACACACACACAGAGATTACTGCAATTTCAGGTTCTACAGTTACAGTATCGTACATGCATGGGCAAGACAGGAGACTGTGAGCGTGCATGCTTATACAACCAATTTCTTGTGCACAGATTCAAAGGAAATATAACAATATTTTGAACTCGCATACCTTTTATTTCATTCTCCCAAATGTGTAAAAGTAGTGGATGTGAATCTGAAAATAAAGTGCAGAAAATACAACACTAATATTTGAAGAAATCTACAGCCTTTTACCAACAGGACATGAGCATGGATGTGCGCAATGTACATCTGAGTTCTGCTACAATGATTCTTGCTGTAACACTGCTACAGTCCTTCCCAATCTGATAACATACCCTTTCCTTGAAAACTCTCTCTAGACTCTGCATCAGTCACCTTCTCTATGTTGTCCAATTCATTTTCCACTGAGTGCTACACCACTGTGACAGTAGATAAACTCTCCTCCCCTGTGAAGACAGCGATGTTTGTCCATTAGTACAGGCTGAATGGCACTGAGAAGTACAAGGGTGACGTTCTGCAGTATTCACCTAAAGGTTGCACTCTCAGGCTGATCCTGAAGTAGAAACTGCTCTATTTTCTGATTTCATATGGGCTCTCACACAGCACAGCACGGCTGCGGTAAGAGCATTGTGTCCTGACAGAAATAGTATGTTTAAAATGTGCTGTGGGTTTTTCTTTTCACCCTACGATTTTAGGTGTTTCCTTGAGATTTCACTCAGGTTTAGAGCTGCCACTAAGATACATAAATGAAACATTAAAAGTGCGTCTATGAGGAACATGATATCCGTTGTAAAGAAATACAGTAGCTCTTTCCTAGTGACTGCACTGATAGGATAGATTATAAGATTTGAGGGTGGGGCAGTAATGTGATGAAGCTGTTAGCTCATGTCATCACGCCATACATCATAAGGTAGTGAGAGCGAAGTAGTAACTGGACACTTCTAATTTAATTGATTGACCATACTGAATAAATCATTTGACAGAATTAACGCCAGGCCCCGGTCCCTTAGAAATCCCCTTTTCTTCTAAATGTCTGTAATCCATAATGCTTTAAAGAGTAAATCTGTCTTGTCATGACACCACCTATTCCTCTTGTTTCAATCAATGATGTGGAGCTTACTTAAGGCTTGGGGTCAATGCATTCTCAGTAAGAGAGAAAGTAAAGGAGTGAGACAGACACTGAGGGCCAGGAAGAGAGAGAGAACTGAGAGAGAAAAAGAGAGATGCAGAGGTGGATGGATGTGAGATGGAAAGAGAGATAGAGGAAGGGGAAGATTTGGCTTTGACAATATTTCTCCCCATGTCCGCGTCTTGGCTCTTAAGCATAAATAACCGCTCATCCGCTCCAGTCTGGCATATTAAACACCTTAGTAAAATATGAAAGCTTTAATTTATGCCTCTAAATTATGAGCCGCCTGAATGTTGTGGATGATCCCTGACACTTGCAGAAGGATATTTCCTGCTGTGACACCAAGGCTTGATCAACCTAATGTATTGGCTTGGCCCGAATCAAGGTCACATGCTGAATACATCACCCCGATTCAGTCAGGGAGGACAATGAGAGACGACTGCAACCCAACTCTAAAAATGATGTCCAGCCGCAGCACTTTCAAAACCTCTTCAACGCTGCGGCACAATACATGGGATAAAATTCCTTGGCACACAAAGTAGCGAATATACTTCTGAACTTAATATTAAACATAATTTTTAGGTGCACAAAACTCATATAATCAAACATGGAAGCAAATGCAAATAAAGTCTCAGCACGGTCTGCAAATAATATGCCTTGTGCTCCTAAGCTAATGTGATTTCACTTTTTATTAAATTCCAAGATTTGGGGTTTTAAATATATGCTTTTTACTTTTATACCTCTGTTGTTTGCATCTGAATTAGGTGCTCTTCTGAACATGTGAGGTAGAAAAGTAAGGAATTTCCAACCAACTGGACACCCCCATCCCATATCACAGTCCCTGTTTGATTATACTCAGTCAGCGGTGGAAGAAGATTCCTAGATATTGCTTTCACATCGATACGCCTCATATAACAACTTGGATAGTCCCCTGTTCTTAAGTAATTTGCCCTGGGGAAAAAGCCATGCGGAAAAAAGCTATTGAGTTAAGGGTGAGCTGTTTGTTATCATTGTGTTGAAACGGTGTTTACTGGACCATGGGAACAGTATCAATTGAGCAGAAATGAAAAGCGATGGTTTGCAAGTAATCAAGTAAACTGATTGATGCTCTTAAAATGAGTGTGATGATGCTAGTTTAACTCCGTCGAGTGTAATCAGTTTTGAAAACAGCTTTTTTTGTTGGTGTTTACCAAAAATGGATGATTGATTTTTATGAGGCTCATCCGTCTCCTCCCTGCGCTGCCCCCTCCCTGTCCCACCCCATCATTACAGTCTTGATGACTTATCTTTTTGTCTTTCCGGGGATGACATTCTTCATCTCTCTGTTTCTCTCTCTTAAAGAGAGAGGCGCCAGACGCTCTTTGAAAGCAGCTGGCAGCCAATGAGTGTTAGATGCTCAATGTCATGTAAGCCCATACAAAGGAACAAGCTGCATGACACATCTGCAGGAAGGCTAGTCACTTTGGTATGGCATTGGCTTTCCCATGCTGTATTTGTGTTGTTGTTTAATGCTGGTTGCTACAGGCTGTGTGAAGTGTTATCTCTAACCGGTGTTTGGCTAATGATACACTGGAATTGCTGCTCGCCATGCTTGCTAGGAACTGTTGTTGACTAAAGACTGACTTGTGGCTGGAAATATGGGCTGATCAGTATGGTAGCCCACAGCGAAAAGTATGGGAATGTCTTGAGCTCAGCAGCTTGACTGTAAATTTGCTCTTGAAATGTATAATAGTTGTAGCGCTGTAGCTAAAACAGAGCACAAGTTTTCACACACTGGGTAGAAAGTCCCGCTGGGCAACTGCCTCACCTCTTTGACTGAGGGTAATGATAAGGTAATGGCTGCTAGTGCGTTTGCTGCCCCTTACACCACTTTCCAGTCAGAGGTTAAATGGAGATAGGAGTCGACTGCCAGCATAAAATATAGCTGGCCAGCCAGGGAGAGGCTGCAAAACCAACAACAAAATAGCAAAATTACAAAGTCATATAAAAAAATATATTATTGGAAAATGTCTGCAATGATCAATTTAAATGGATACTTTTACTTTTGGGAAATTTGGTATTTGTATACAAGCACCCAACTTTCAGAATCTGCATGATCCGCAACCCAAATGGCCCGTCTACTTGAGCATTCATGGTCCAGAGTAAAATGCAGACCATGTACAATGTTGTGTGTATTTAAGATCTTAATCTCTGTGGACATACTTATACGGTATTGGTATATCTGCCACCAGTTGCTGTTAGCTTAAGACCCTCCAGCTCCTCTGTCCGTCCCCCTGTGAGGCTGCTTGGCCTGTGGTGGCACCTCATTCTTGTCTTCTCAGCAATGTACTCACACGCCAGTTAGGATTATAAAACACATGTTCACAGTGTTATCAATTATTTAGTAATTTTTTTAGTTAAAAGTGTTGCTGAGCTAAATTGTTAGTTTGCCTGTGCAGTCCCGCAATGAACCCACACTACATGGCAGCAGGCATGGAGACTTAATCTGTGTTCCAGTTCAGGGGCAAAAAACACATGATGGACACCTGGAAAATAGTCTGCATCCATTGGGAGGTAATGGCAATGCTATGTTTGCAGATGGATGTGTTATTTAATTAAACGCATGTTCTGTTTTTTGTGTAACCTTCTTTTAATATTCAACATAAACTACTTTCAGACAGACACCTTGTTACATAAATGTTATGGCAATTTTACAGGTTTGTGTCATGTCCATGTCTAAGTTCCTTATTTTTGGGGGCATTTTTTGAGGACTTAAGATACAGTAGAGACGGACAGGAAACAAGGGGAGAGAGTGAGGGGGAAGGATATGGGAAAAAAAAGTCCCCAGCTGGACTTGAGAATGGGACATTGCAATTACATGGTCAGCATCTTAAATTCCCTGAACCCCAGGGCACCCCTGCCCAGGTCAATTTTATGTATTTTATGTTTTATAACGGCAATCTCACTAAGTCAGACACCATGCCATTTTCGTAACGCTTCCAACATGGCATAAGTCT